>JBAGKK010030689.1:0-10983 GCA_037177015.1 Euceroptres primus
CCTAGGGGTGGTTTTAAAAATAATGGTTAGATAAATGTCAAAAATGACAATTTTCAAGGTACTAAAGTCCACAATAATATAAGTATTATTAATTAATATAAGTCCACATAGTATAAGTATATAATATATTAATAATTAATTATTAAAATTTAAGAAATTTAAATTAGATTAAAATTAAATTTAAAATCCTATTTAACGTGCAAAGATCAAGTTAATGTATAGAACTCCTGAAAATAAAACCAAGAATTCAACGATCAATTTTGGACAACTACCATAAAATGCTCCTATCATAATTCAAGAAAAGATCCTCCAAAATGATCATTCAAAAATAAAAAAGAGGAATGAAAAATGAGAAGTCAACCAACCAGTTCCGCTGCCTTCTCTTTTTTATTTATTTTATTTTTTTATTTTATTATTATCGAATCACAATAGAGAAACATGCATAAATAATATTAACCAACGTTTCTGTACTCCCACAGCACCCTTATCAAGGTAAGCAAAATTTGAGCAGATAGGAACGGCAACGGAAGACTCTTTGATACCGATAACTCAAGTGTGGGTCGAAAGATAAATCCATGATAAACACACCAGAATAAACACATCATAAACATATCAGAAAAAGAGAAACTAAAAGAAAATCAAAATTTATGAAACCTCACTGCCAAATATAATTAGTCATATTGGCATAACTTTTGTTTAATTTCTCCAAATCGGTTCTTAAATTAATAGATAACTCCTATTGTTTTTTAGCATAAAGCATTTATAAACATTCTTGGAATTAATTATTATAATTAAGGAACTGAGTAATTATAAAGTGTTAAAATAATAATTATTATTTTTTATTTCTAGTTTTTCAAATTTATTTTTATTTCTTATTATATGTATATTAAAATATGCAAATACTTTATTGATTTGATTTTATAACTATTGTAAATAATTGTTTCTAAACACTTTACAATTTTCGTTTTTCGTGTAACTTATTATATTGCCAGTGTAAATATTCGATACTTACGGCCCTGGTTTGTGTGGTAATGGCGATCTTAGTTCGTTCCAGGTGACGCTTGCGGATGTGTTGCTGACGATTCTCATGTCAGTTTTCAATGCGGTTTTTACTTTTTTTTGGTAAATAATCGCGATCGGTCGTTATTTGCAAGTAATTTCGGAAGTGAAATTTCATTGTGAAACTTCGGGAGTGCGGTTCTTTAGTGCAAGTGACGTGTTTCAGCGTGTTCTCTAGAATCCACATGTAGCTGTGTTATTGTTTTCACTGGGATTTTGCATGTCTAAGCGGTCAAGCGCCATTAAATGCTCAAAAAAAATTATCTACACCTATGTTCAAGGCAAAAACGTCCCTTAATATCGAAAAAAGACCAAGTCCTAGTATCGATTATTTGATAGGAATATTGATAGCTCTGACCATTGGAAAGCAATAACAAACATACCTAATATTTTTCTGCACAACTGAAATGCTAAAAAAAAATTATCTACCCCTTCATCCCAGGTAAAAGCATCCCTTAATCTTGAAAGTAGACAAAGTCCCAGAATCGATAATTTGATAGGAATAATTGATGGCTCCGACTATTGAGAAACGGACACAAACTTTTCCAATCTTCTTTAGGACCACTGAAATGTGCAAAAAAAAATTATCGCCCCCTCCATGCAAGGTCCCTTAGTCTCGAAAATAGACTAGGTCCTAGAATCGATGATTTGATAGGAAGAATTGATGACTCTGACTATTAAAAAGCAAAGACAAACCATTTTAAATCTTCTTTAGGACCACTGAAATGCTGAATAAAAACTATCCACCTCTTCATCCAAGGTATAAGCATCCTTTCAGGGGACAAGGAAGGTTTCAAATTTCAAAAAATCGAAATTTTTAAATTTAAATTCGGATAGTGTGATCTTTCAAGAACATTTTCCAGTTTAGTATAATTAAAAATTCGCAAATATTCGACCGGAAGAACGAAAAGGGTGAAGCAGGGTCAGAAAAGTGGGCCAGAATATGCAGAAAAGTAGCAAAATTCGCAATACACTAGAAAAATGGCGGAATCTTTTCTTTTTCTTTGCCAATTGACAGTTTGGCACATTACCTTCAATAATCCGTTTATCCCTTTTAGGAGCATGTAAATTTACTATAGCTATGGAATGCCAAAAAACTGAAAAAATGGAAAAATTATCATTTTCGTTTACACAGGGCCATAAAAAAGAGGCATATGAGTCTATAAATTTGTACTCGAGGGTTTGGGTGTCGAAAAGTACGAATCTTAAGTCAAAAAATTAAATTCTTTAAATTTAAGATGGCGGATTCAAAATGGCGTATCCAAATTTACAAAAAAAGGCATATGAGTCTGAAAATTTGTACTCGGGGGTTTTTGGGGTCGGCGAGTACGAATCTTAAGTCCGATAATTAAATTTTTTAAATTCAAGATGGCGGATTTCAAATGGCGGATCAAAATTTACAAAAAAGGCATATAGCTCTGAAAACTTTTACTCGTGAGTTTTTGGAGTCTCTGAGTACGATTCTTGAGTCAGAAAAATTAAATTTTTAAATTATAGGCGGTGGATTCAAATTTACAAAAAAAGAAGGTAATTTATACTGGACCGTTTTCGAGGTCGCTAAAAATACGACTCGTCATGGCAATTCTGACTGAAGAATCAGTTTCAGCACGCCAAAAACTATAAATAATATTAGTCTGATCCAGAATCCCCTTGTTTTTTTAAATCATTTTTTACAAAAAAACACGGTTTTGAAGAGTTTTTTTAGGTTAGGATTGTAATACAATTTTATTTTTTTTTATGTCGGTAATTCCGACATTAGAATTAGTTTTACCGCACGAAAGTCGGATAGAAATCCTTAGCCTGTATCATTGTTCACTCTAATTGTTTCTGATACATAATTTTAAACGAAGAAAACACTTTTTTAAACAGTTTTTTGAGGTTAGAATAAATAAGCGCTTATGTAAAAAATGATCTAAAAAAACAAGAGGATTCTGGATCAGACTAATATTATTTATAGTTTTTGGCGTGCTGAAACTAATTGGAATTGAAACTAATTTATACTGGACCTCCAAAACGGTCCAGTATAAATTTTCAAAACCCTATACGTCCTTTTTTTGTAAATTTGAATTCGCCATCTTGAATTTAAAATTTTCATTTTTCTGACTTAAAAATCGTACTCAGAGACTCCAAAAATCCCTGATTACAAATTTTCAGACTCATATGCCTTTTTTTGTAAATTTGGATCCGCCATGTTGAATTTAAAAAATTTAATTATCGGACTTAAGATTTGTACTCGTCGACCCCAAAAACCCCCGAGTACAAATTTTCAGACTCATGTGCCTTTTTTTGTAAATTTGGATCCGTCATTTTGAATCCGCAATCTTAAATTTGAAAAATTTAATTATCGGACTTAAGATTCGTACTCGTCGAGACCAAAAACCCCCGAGTACAAATTTTCAGACTCATATGCCTTTTTTTGTAAATTTGGATCCGCCATTTTAAATCCGCTATCTTAAATTTAAAAAATTTAATTTTTTGACTTAAGATTCGTACTTGTCGACCCCAAAAACCCCCGAGTAGAAATTTTCAGACTCATATGCCTCTTTTTTATGGCCCTGTGTAAACGAAAATGATAATTTTTCCATTTTTTTAGTTTTTTGGCATTCTATAGCTATAGTAAATTTAAATGCTCCTAAAAACGATAAAGGAATTATTGAAGGTAATGTGCCAAACTGTCAATTGGCATAAAAAAAGAAAAGATTCTGCCATTTTTCTAGTGTAGTGCGAATTTTGATACTTTTCTGCATTTTCTGGCCCACTGTGGCACGAAACGCCCAGACTGAATGCAGGCATAAGATGGTTACACCGTGTGGCATAAAGTAAACCAGCATACAATAGACAGGCTTAAAGTAAACTAGCTTATAAAAGTTACCATAACTTGCAATAAATTATCGATAAGTTACCAGAAATTTCCAAAATTTCCTCAAATTAAAGATAACTCTTGGGTTTCATATCGTACTTTCGGTATCTTCAATGAGCCGACCTGCTTATAGCCATTTGTATTTTTCAATCTATTACATAATGCTAAGAAGAACAGCCATATAGATTCATTCATATCCCGGCAATCTACGCATGAAGTTCTCTCAATTTTCGGTCGATAAAACCTTTTCCTAGTTTTCTGGACTCTGAACGCGTATTGCTCAAAACAGTGTTTTTCAGTACCTTGTGCATGATATCTTGAGGATGACAATAGATGTCAACTTGCGATTCGAAAGGCTTTTAGAGGACACTATCTCACATAAAAAGAACCTGGGAAACAATTGTTAGGTCTATTTTTTAAAATTTTATGATAAAAAATTACTCTTATTTTTCGCCATTTTTCGTTTTCCGGACACTATTTTGTCAATTTCTTTTCGATTTTCGAATCTGCGCAGACACTCTCTCTGTAAAACCCTAAAGAAGAATTTCTGAAAAATCTGAATTAGTTCTTTGGAAATCAAGTCAACAAGGTCACACTGGAAAAGTCACACTTTACCTAATTGTTATTAACATTTAATTTTTTAACAATTTCGGACTGTTCGATGCATTCTCCTAATTCCTAATAATGTATCAAATAATGCTCAGAAGAACAGCCATGTCTTGCCGGGATTTCTATCCCGGCAATCCACGCATGAAGTTATCTCGATTCTCAGCCGCTGAAACTTCTTTCTACTTCCATCTATATGGATCCCGGCAATCCACGCATAAAGTTCTCTCGATTCCCGGCCGCTGAAACGACTTCCTAGTTCCCTGCACTTTGAACGCGTTTTTCTCGAAACAGTGTTTTTCGGAACCTAGTGCATGATATCTTAAGAATGACAAGAGCTATCGCCTTTAAATAACTTTTTGTTCAACTGTTCGAAGCATTTTGCAATCTATAATAATGTGGTATATGATGTAGAAAAGGGCAGCTATGTAGATTCATTCGTATCTCAGCAACTCAAGCATGACGTTTTCTTGATTTTCGACCGTTGCAACCTTCCTAGTCCCCTTAATCTCGAAAATAGGCCAAGTCCCAGAATCGATGTTTTAATAGGAATAATTTATGGTTCTGACTATTGGAGATTATTGGACTATTTCGAATCTTCTTTAAGATCACTGAAATGCTAAAAAAAGTTATTCACCCCATCATCCAAGTTAAAAACATCCCTTAATCTCGAAAATAGACCAAGTCCAAAAATCGATCATTAGATAGGACGATTGCTCTGACGATTGGAAAGTAAAGATAAACACCCCTAATCTTCTTTAGGGCCATTGAAATGGTAAAAAAAAATTATCCACTCCTCTATCAAGGTATACACCTCCCTTTATCTGGAAAATCGACCAAGTCCTAGAATTGATACTTTGATAGAAATAATAAAGTATCGTATCTGGGACTTGGTCGATTTTTGAGATCAAGGGACGTTGTTACCTTGGATGAAGGTGTGTATAAATTTTTTGAGCAGTTTAATAATCCTAGAGAAGATTGACGATGTTTTTTTTTGTACTTTTCACTCTTCAGGGCCATAAATTATTTCTATTCAAGTCTATCACCGTAAAGAAAATTAATGTTGTTTTTCTAGTTTCATTTAACGAAACATTTCGAGAAACACCTATTGTAATGAAATGTATCAAAATAATAAAATCTAAAATAAAGTTTACTACATTATTTAAAAAAAATTAATTAAAACATAGAATAAAAAAATATTTTACAATATTATGACAAGAAATTAATATTAGCATTATTATTTTAAATACAAATTCTGCTGTAGGGCACAATTCATGTACCCTGCAGACATTTTCAGAAATGACATAAGAGGTTTCTGTAAGTATAGTTGCTTAAAGATTACGTTTATTTAAAAGAAATAGAAGGCTCTAACTTCCGACACACGAATTTTATCATGGATAAAGGGTTATAGAATACCCTTCTCTTCTTCTCCTTGCCAATTGAAGCTAGACCATAAATTTAAATGGGAAAAAAGAGATATGGATAATATTATGTCGCTAATCTCTCAACTTCAAGCTGAAGGAGCATTAGAATTTTTTTAATTAGAATTTATTTCTAGCTTTTTTCGTGTACCGAAACCCGATGGGTCTCTTCGATTCATTTTAAATCTTAAAGATCTAAATGAATTTATTCAAACAGAGCATTTTAAAATCGAAGGCTACAGAACATCTGTCAGTCTTGTGAGTCCAAACTGTTTTATGTCAACTCTAGACTTGCAGGGCGCGCATTATTTAGTATCAATACATGAATTAAACAGAAAATTTTTAAGATTTTAATTTATTGAACAGTTTTATCAATTTACTTGTCTTACGTTTGGTCTTTGTACGACCCCACAATTGTTTACGAAATTAATGATACCTGTGATTTCTTATCTATGAAGATTAGGACACAGTTCGGTTCTTTATTTAGATGACTTTCTTCTTTTCGGAGATACATATCAGGACTGTAGGGTGAGTTTAAAGACAACTAAAGAGTTAATTAAATCCCGAACAGAGATGTAAGTTCTTAGGGTTCACTTATAATTCTATATATATGTCATTAGAACTCCCCCGTGAGAAGGATGTACAGTAGCTTGTTGTCGAGCTACTAAATACAGCTGGATCTACACGAAAGATTTAGAAAGACAAAGATTTCTAGCTTTAAGAGAGAATGGTGAAAATTATAATGCTCTCATGGGTGTTAGATTTAATCCTTTCGACTTAAAATGGTCGCAATCAACTATCTTATATGGTAGTAACTCTATTAAAGGTCTAGTCTTTCTCTTAGAGATTTTTTCCAATGCTTCTAAGGCAGGGTGGGGAGCTGTATGCGATAATCAAAAACCTAGTGGATTCTGGTCAGTGTCCGAACGTAAGCTTCTTTGGTCTTAGGTGTTTAGCTAAATAAGGAGCTATGTAAAGTTAAAAGAATTATCAAAGAAATTAGTAACCCTGCTTGCTCCCATAACTGGCCACAGAATGCAAACATTTTTATTAATGAAAGTTGTTAACATTAGAGATACAGAGACGGCAATTGAGATTAAGATTCCTGACGGTATAAAGACGTCAAATAAAAATAAAACACACCCTCTACTAGTCCTACCGTCTTACCTGCAAGTGAAGTTCGATTCTAATTGTATAAGTACCACCGAAAAATAAATCAGTCCCACACACTCTGACCCTTTAACTAATTTTTTAATTCTTAGTTATGCCCTCTTAGTAAAGATTAAAACATAAACTAAAATCACTTATATTCCTCTGACGTCAAAGTAAAGACCTCAAGATTTGGTCTTACTTTTTAAGAAACTTTTTAAACAATGGTAACACAAAATTTAAAATGGTCCAGGACCAATCCTGTAAGTAATTGCAGGATTGGTTTTATAGGATTATAGTAATTACAGGATTATATTTAAAGCATTAATTTAAACCTAAATACAATAAAGATATGTAACAATCTCTTATAAATTTCAGGTGGATGTCTCTTTCTTAAGGTTACAACGTTTTTTTTAAAAAACTTATCAATTTTACCTTAATCTTAAACAATGTTGTTACATTCTGACAAAAATTTTGACTCGTTCACAAATATTCTTCTTATTTTCAAAAACCTACGACTACAATATTACATATTACATTTTAAAAAAATATGCTTTGATAGGGGCCACATACCTGACCGAAACGCGTTAGAAAATTTTAATAAACATTCTGATACAAACGTAAATGCCTCAAAAAATTTTAATATTTGAATACGGTTCAAATAAATCTTCATCATTAATTAAGGATTTAAAAAACTGCTAAAAGGGCAATGTTTTCATAAGAACTACCTTAGCGAACTCTAAACATTTTTTTAATCCATAAAAAACACAGAGTATGTAATTCTCTTTGATTTTTATTTAAATTAATTTTGTTTCGCAAAAAGGGATTCAACTGCTAGTTTTCAAGATGATTTAATTCCAAAAAGAATTTATTTTTACTTTAATTTAGGATGAGTGCCAGGTAATTCTGGTGCTCCCAAAATTATCAAAACGAGAATATTACAAATTACTGAGAGTATGAGAAAAACCAGGTTTTAAGATTTGAGTGAATTAATGAGCCACGGCCAGACCCAGACCGTAGAGAGTGGGAGTAATGAGCAACACTAAGAGAAACACCACGCTTCCAAAAATATTACTTATTCAATAAACAAAATCATAGAGTTAGATGCATCATCCAATTATGCGTAGGCAATTTAAAATTTACAACAAAAGTTTACGCAACGTGGCATCATCCAATTATACGTAGACAATTTAAAATTTACAACAAAAGTTTACGCAACGTCGACACAATATGGCGCGATGATCACGATCGACCGCGCCAAAGACGAATTTAGATCAAGATAAAATAGTTAAATTTAGCCTACCAATAACTACATTTAGCTCATGCTAACTCATGCGAAGCGGCGGTTGCATTTCGCAACCGTCGCTAAAAGAGCGTGACAGAAAATACAACTTGATTGCACTTAGATTATTATCAACAAGAAGAGCTAGTCACCTACACAAACGCGCCTTCCGCAGCGTATGCAACTTTGACAATGCATTTCTATAACACTAAGGTGTAATTGCACAGAAAAAGATGCTCGGGAAAGTTGTCGTGACAAGGCTCAAGTCTCGAATTTAGTGAAATCAAAATTTAAAATTTAATAGAATTGACTAGATCACAGGATAATGTTTGAATCAATCCGCGAATGGTATATCATAATTTTCAGACTCGTAGTCGGTACAATTTCGCGGAGCGGTCAAGTCGCGCCCTTCTGTAACCGCGCCTAACGCCTGTCTTCTGCTGCTCAATGTAACAGCTCATAAGCCGGTACCTCCGAGCAGAGATCGATTTTCCTGATGTTTCACCCACTTGTTGACAGCCGATGATTACCTGGGCCATCCGCTTCTTATGAGGGTCTGAGACTCTCATGCCCATGTGACAAGTTCATAAAAATAAATAAGGGAGCCAGTGGTGTGAACTAATAATTATTATTTTGACTCTGGATGGTGTATGGTAGTGACCGAAAGACCTATCTTAAAAACAAGGTAAGAATTTAAATTGAAGCAACAGGTTACAATTTTAAAATAATACAGGTCAACAAGGCACAGTACGCCTGACCTGTCAAATGCATGTAGTGAGTTAAGAGAAGGAGTTTAGAAAAACAGTAATCCTAACTGACAGGTTTTTCGGGTACACATACCTAACCTGTCAACTGAGCATAAACAGTGCTCAAGTTATAGATTCGAGCCTGGAGCCTCCAGATTTACTATTCGTTGATAAGATTTCAAAGTTGCATGTGACAACAACGCGTTACAGTACATAGTCCACTAGAGCTGCTTCAGGATTTGCTCATGCGGTTTAAACGCAGCAAATTCAATTGGAAATGAACACCTATGAAACTTAAAATTTCATTAAAGATTGAGAAAATTTTTTTCATATATAATATTGAACAATATGAAAAATTTACAATTTCATCAAAACAATTTTTACAATTTTGTTTTCAATGTCCAACCATCAGAAGAAATAATTTCCTGACTTCAAACGAATTGAATGACCTACATTAATACTACATGCAATTGAAGATTAAGAAAATCTAAATCATTTATTTCAAACAAATTAATATTGACAATTTTAATGAAATAAGTAATGCTTCTTCTATGAGAAAGCAAATTATCTATTTTGTATTTCATCATAACGAGGAAGAAGTGCGATATGAGCACCAAAACATATAGATTACGGGAAAACACCCGAAATCGAATTCATAGCTATTTTCTAGGTTCAGGTCACTGGTTAAGAAGGTTGTGATATACGCCGAGGTATAGGGCGCTCGGATTTCCAGGAGACCTTTTTATTGCTCGTCCCTGCCTATCAGTGGTCTGAATAAAGACGGTCCCTAGAATTCAATCCTCACTTAAACGACCTTTCCTGACTCATATTTCCATCTAATAATTTAGGGAGTAGCTGTTAGTAGAATTTAGTACTCTGCATGTCTCCTCGTTACTAGTTTATTGTACGAAGGAATGACAACAAGTTAGCGTATTATTTTGGGGCGAAGGAATGACAACGAGTTGGCGTATTCTTTTGGGGCGACGAGTTGACAGCAAGTTGGCGAGTCCCGAGAGACAGGTGATTGCGCGGAAGGGTTTGATTGGCTGCAGCCCTCAGAGGGGGGCTGGCTGTGTACCATTGGTTAACATTTTAGGGAAGGGGGGAGCGTAGCTCTGAGCTCGCTCATTTTAGATATAAATACCGCCGGTTCGACCGGTGTGAGGGTGAGGGACGACTACTGGACTTACTGATTATTCATAAATCAGTGATATCATTGAATCATCATTGATCACAGAAACCATTCCAGACTGGACTTCATTGACTCGACCGGACTCGATCACTCGAGAGAGGACTCTTCGAATCACTGAGTCTCGCGAAGTGAACGTCAGTGCGCTCTGTGGCAATTATGTCACAGAGCATAAACCCAGCCCCTAGCTCAGGCCAGAACAACCGCAGTTTAAGTGAAGCGTCTGTCACCAAGATGGATGAAGATAATGAGAGCAGCTTTACCACCGTCAGCTCCAGATCCAAGAAGCGGAAGCTCACAGGATCCAATACCAGCAGTGGCCAAACCCAGGCCACGATCTCGTCCATCCAAGGGAGCAGTAAGACGTCCAGAACGTCGGTCGTGAGTACCCCAATCTCCAATAAATTCTCTGTTCTTGGCGATACTACAACGCCAGCTCTTGCATCGCCAGCCCTGACCCCCGCTACCACCACCAAGCCATCGGGTAAAAGCAAGATCCTTCCGATTAACGTCATTGCTGACGAATTAAATCACCCATTCGTAGGTCTTCATAGGATTTGCAAAGATCACTGTGAATATCCCCCTACTATCTAGAAGCGTGGCGCCATCTACGCAGTCCATATCACTTTTGAAAAAGACTACCGTGCCGTTCTCAAAGCCCTGGGTGATCA
>JBAGKK010030700.1:0-10983 GCA_037177015.1 Euceroptres primus
ATTTTTCACATATCCTGTGATTAATTAATTTTTTCTAAATATATCTGAGCAAAGTACTCACATCAGGGCACAATATTGAGGAAAGTTTTAAAATTTCAGACGAATTCGTTTAGAAATTATAAATAAAAATGTTTGAAAAATGTCAGGTTACGCGATGTCCAAAATTTAAAATAGTAAATTGCTAAATAATATCAAAAATATTTTCTTTAATAATTTGGCTTATCAAAATCGATTGAAATGAGTTGAAAAAGATGATTATGGTGATAAGTGATTAGTTGAATATTTTGCAGTTAAAGATACGAAAAATTGCTCCCAAGTCTGTCTTCAAGTTTTGTGTCAGGTTTTAGGATTTTGCTATTTTAAGATAAAACTCGAAGATCGTGATTCAAACTATTCAAAATGTAACGTACATTTGTTAATTTTAGGCTAACGAAGATTTTCATACAGTTTAAAATCGATTTCTCATCAGTATTTCCAAATAGCAGTCAATAATAATCACCATTTTGGCACAATATGTTTTACAAAATGTCATATTTATTGAAATATGTATTCAAAATTTTATTAAACGAGAGGATATTACTGAAGATGTGTAGTCAATATCAAATAAATTGCGCAATCACATATGTTTTCCATATTTTTAATAATTTTTACCTGTTTTTGGAATATTTTTAAAAGATTCTTCAAATATTTATATTGTCAAAGTCGAATGTCATACATTGGGAACTTAGTGACTTTTGAGGTTAGGGATGTCCGACTTCATTTTTTCCTCTTAAACTCCCCGAAAATGATTTCCACTCCTAAAGTTGTACATCAACTTCCTGTGCATTCACATTACTTAAAAACATTCAGAACTCAAATAGACTCCATGCTTATTACGTAGAAACATAGGTATAGGAATTATTTTCGTATAGAATTCATAAACTATCACAAATATATTCCTTAGTCTCTCTATTTCTTTTTTTCATCTCTCCTGGGTTGATCGTGTTTAAAAAAACCTATTTTTGGCGGCATGGAATAATTATTTTTTTCGGAAATTTCGTGGACTAATATAGTCAAATTTTTGGCATTCATCCATATATATTAGGGTGTCCGTTATTTTGGCGATGTCGGAATTTTTTTCATTCCCCCTCTCCTAAAAACTTTCATCATAAATAAAAAAAAAATCGTGCAAAATGTGAGAAATATCGGTTCATATTAACACGTGCCTGCGGTGAGCTGTTGAAATTTTAAATGGAAAATACAAATATTTTTCAGCCCTCTTTACTCGAATATTCATAACTTCTCTTGAAATAGACATAAATGAATGAAACTTGGCTGAGATGTAGGACATCACGACGTAGACCTTATTATGCGGCAATTTTTTCCGATTTATTATTATCACAAACAAACCAAAATATTTATGGGTTTTAATCGAAAAGCAAAAACAAAAACCGAAATTTTTATGGGTTTTAACCGCAAAACGAATCCCAAAATAAAAATTTTTAAGGGCTTTAACCGAAAAGTGGAAATCGAAACCCAAATTATTTCGGTTTTACTCCTTGTATATAAATTAACTTTGGAATTCTTTTTTCCCGATAATTTCATATTCTGCTCGAAATGTTCGTAAATTTCCGGAACTTTTAGATTACGAAAGTAACAGAAATTTGTATAAAATTTAAGGTACTTTTCAGAAACCGTATCTGAAAATTGCCAAATTGTAACTGAAATTTATCAATTTATTTAATTTCGATAATATTAAATAGTACAAAAGTAATTTGTGTGCTTCTTTACGTAGTGTGTAACTATCAAAACACTGCATTTAATCCGACCTCGGAGTAAAAATTGCCTGCAACAAAAACTAACTTCAGAGGGATATATTTTAGCTAAATATCAGGATAATTAAGATTATTTTCATTTGTTTTCGTAAAGCAACTCACGGACATGTATTTTAAAAAAGTGAGTTGTCTGAATAAAAAGTTGTTTTATCTGCAACAAATAACCTTAGTTTTTTCTGACAACTCATTAGAATTTGTATTTTTTAAAAATTCTTAAATATAAAAATCTTGAATTGAAAACAATTGTGAGATAATAATTATATAAATGTAATACATAATATTTCTGAATTTAGAGAAATTTTTGTAAGACTACAAATGTGAGAATTCGTGAGCTTGAACCACTTAAATGACGTTAACCACAAAAATAAACCTTAAAATACAATTTCATCGAACTTAAAATAAGTATCTGGGTTAATTCACCTATATTTGAACACTAATTTAGTTATCATTTATTACTCTCCTCAAGAGTGTTATCCACACCTCTTAGAGTATTGTTCAAAATTCTTAATTCATCTATCAAGGTGTAAAAATTCTTTTAAAAAAGTACTTTTTAGAATGAGTTACCAGAATTTACATAAAAATTCAGCATAAAGTATCAGTATTATATAAAATTAATTCTGTAACTGAAAATAGATGAACTGACAATAAGCAGTAATGTATTTTTCCTCTTATGACTTAGTTCAATCAATCACTTACGTAGCTTGGACAAAATCTTCTTTTTAAAACTAATTTTCCTCTTATGACTTAATTAAATCAGCTTCTTACGTAGCTTGGGCAAAATCTTATTTTTAAGACCACTTAAATTACACTCTTTTCTCTGAGAATTATATTATATTCTTCTCTGAGAATTATATTATATCTAGTGGTGCATTCAAGCGAGACAAGACAATAAAATTCAATTTCAATAATTTGTGTCAAACTTCAAGTCAATAAAATTAATCTTATCTTGACATTTCAGTCGATAAAATCAAGAAACAAACGATAATTTTAAATTTTGTCTTTGTCTGTATGCCACCTTGACTTATATGAAAAGTAATTTAATTATAAAATTCCTCACTGACTAAATCCAATGAAAATTTAAAAGATTTTGATAAAATAATGTATATGTATAAACCATTCATTTATTAGAATTAATGGTTTTATCAGAAGCTTTTTCATTGTCTCTCGTTAAAGAAAAGTAGAAAGCCACCAATGAAAGGCATGCACAGTCGAATATCGAATCTCGAATGCAAATTTGTATTAATATTATGTATAAAATATTTGATTAAATTTCTTAGATAATTTTCATACTTTTCACCTGATTAGTCTGCCGATTTCTTTTGACTTGGTCCAGGTGGAGATTTAATCATTTTATCGGATTAAAAAATACAAATTCATTAAATAAAATGTCACATTTAACCTGTAAAAATGACAGTTCCCTTTGGAAGGCAAGATATCGCTATCTCGTTTGGAAAATGAAAGCAAGAAGGGGTGATAATAAACAAAAGGCAAGATACCGCTTGTCTCGTCTGAAAAATGAAAGCAAGAAGGGGCGATAATAAACAAAAGAAGTTTCAAAAATTTTGCTGACAATATTTTTTCTATGTCGAGCGATAGAACTTGAGAATCAATAAATTCTTGTCTGACGTGCATCACTAATTATATCTCGCGATGTCTTAAGTAAAAAATTTGCTCTGAGTGGGACTTCTTATAAACTTAAAAGAATGCAATTCAGGACCTTTTGCCACGAGATCAATGGAGAGAGAAAATGCCGGAAGCTCGATATTTTTCAATGGCGAATGCTTCGTACTTACCGGTTGTAGAACAGGGAAAAAAAGAATGAAATACAGTGTTAGCCCAGTAACAGGCTGAGGGGAGAAGGGTTAGTCGAGCAAAAGTGTGTCTCTGTGGCACGAAGGGTGGAGTCCTGGTTCTGTTCATCCACCCAGGCACCCCTTATACCACCCTACATCATTCAGTCGTGGGGTAGGTTAGGGTCGAAAAGGGAATGGGGATCACGACCCTCGACCGTAGGAAGAGGATGAATGACGGTAGCACCCACAATATTGGGGAAGGCCATGCTTCCCATTATTATACTGTGCTACTAACAGAGGGACTGCCACCCTTCTTGAATTTATTAACGAATCCAAGCCTGGCTTTTTATTACCTTTTAATATTCCTACCTGTTACTACTTTTACTACTTTTACATTTATTAGCATTTTTACATAAAGTTCAACGATGATGTGGTTAAACTTCTTTAAAGTCCAAGTAATTGATAAATTGAAAAACATATAAATAATGATGCAAACACAACGTTAATCAGACAATTTTTATTGATGTAATTTTCCCAACGTTTCAAGATCAGACTGATCTCCTCTTCAGGGGAATAATATTAAATAAGTCATCATGGACTAGTCATACTATCGTAACGTGAATTCTTGTGGTGTTAGATAATTAGATATGGTAAACAGCAATAAATTAAGAAACAAAGTGTAAAAAACAAACAAAACTTCTGGTTAAGTGATAAAAATTTAAAACATTTAAAACATGAGAGCGAGAGCATGACATTTCGCTCCCTAAACAAAACAGTAACATTTTAGTTCAGTTAAATTGTAGGAAAAATAGGCGAAATCGCGTATTAACTCACGAGCGCATTTTTTTGCTTAATCGCTTCAGTTTGGGTCACTTATTTGGGTGACCCCTTCTCTCTAAATTTGAATTAGTGAAAAGTCGGTCACTAATTCACTTTAGTGAAAATTTTTGCTAATTATTAGTAGTTTTCAACTAAAGCTTTAGTGAAATGTTTAAAACTACTAAAAAAAATAGTGAAAAATGACTAATAATTAGTAGAAATTGTCACTAAAGTAAATTAGTGAGCGACTTTTCACCAATTCAGATTTAGATAGTTACGTTGTACGTTTAATCTCGACCTTTTTTGTATTAAATAGCGAAGCAGGTCATGGAAATGAAGGTCAAAAAGAAGAGGTGCGATAATTCTTTTGAAACGTTTCGGTCACTGTTTGGACCCTCATCAGTCAAAGACAAATATTTATTGAGAATGTAAAAAACAAATACAAATAATGTAGAATATATAATATAGAGAGAAAATAATAATTAGGAAAAAAAATTTTCAAGTAACAGAAGGGTTGTCTCATAAAAGAAGGCCCTCAATTTTAAGCCGAAAAAACAGGCAATAAATATGATACGGTGAAAAGACGGAAGGTCAATGTCAATCTCTTCTTTTTGACCTTCATTTTCATGACTTGCTTCGCTATTTAGAGAGTTATATTTGTGTCTATATTAAGGTCACTTTTGATAAAAGAAACTTTTTTTGCAAAAATATTTTGAAATAGGTTTTTTTGTATCACGCCTATTCAATGGTGCTATAATAAGCAATTGTTAAAATATTCGAGCTTAAAAATATTTTTTCAATTTTTTTAAACAATTTTTTGCTTGTCTTTTAGAATTTGCATTCATGAACTGATTTCTATAAAAGAGAGTATTCTAAAGTTTTTTGAGACGCTGAATCCAAATTTTATAACAGAATTTCAAAATTCAAGATGGCTGATCCAATGCGGTTGCTGAAAAATTTGAAAATAGTCATCATTTTATAAAAATGGGTATCCTAAGGTTTTTAGCTCTCTGAATCTAAATATAATAATAGAATTTTTAATCTCAAAATGGCTTATCCAATATAATGGCCTATCCAATACTTACATAACCTATAAAATGAAGTACCGTAAGAACTTTAAAAAACGTTCGAATATTTTAACATTAATTTGTAAAAGGATTAAAATAACACAATAAATAAAAACTAAAAATATCAAAGTAAATTACATTGTTCTTGTAAGCCTAACCTATAAAATGTCAGATTCGAAATACAATCCGTTTTAAGAAGAATAAAACGCATTTTGAAGGTTATAATTTTTTCAAGGTTTCAAAAATTTCTAAAAATTACATTTAAGTAATATATTTTCTTCTCTTAATGACGTAATGAATTAATCAACTTACTAAATAAATGGACTTCATCACACAAATACACTGAAATACACCTAGTCCAAACTGACAGCTCATAGCCGGATAGGTCATAGAACGAGGCCCCAAATTATTATTAATCTTTTCCTCCAAATTTCTCCAGGACAAAATGCACTAAATATTTTATTCCTTAACAATTTTAAGTATTTCAGAATAGAATAATGTTATTAGGATGCTTTATATATTTAAACAATCATGAAGTATAAGGCTAACATATTAGTGTTCCACCCCTGACTTTAAATTCTGTGAGAGGGGATTACAGAATGTGTAATGTCAAACAACAACAAATTATTGACTGTCCTTGTTTAAAAGATTAAAATAAAATATCCTTTGGAAAGATTATTCACTATTACTTCCTTTAAAGATGTGTTAGGTTACATTTGAAATTAGTGATGCATTTCGAGATTTTTCGAGACAAATTCGAGATTTTCTCAAAACATGATCAGATGATATCAAAATTGAATGGAGGTTGCGAATTTCAAATTAAAAAATCGATATCTCGAGTCGAGATGCTCGCAAATTTGAGATCTCGAGTCGAGATTCTCGTAAATTCGAGTTCTCGAGTCGAGATTCTCGTAAATTCGAGTTCTCGAGTCGAGATTCTCGATTTTTTATTCGAGATTCTCGATTTCTGTTTAATTTTGAACTCATCTGGCCATTTTTCGAGGAAATCTCGAATTTGTCTCGAAAAGTCTCGAAATGCATCACTATTTGAAATATTTTCCCGAAAAGTGTCTAATTTAAATGGAGCGTGTGACACATAATAAAAATACGCAAAAGTTTAACACGTTTTATGTTAGTTTAAAGGCAAATCTTCTAACTTTTTACCATTGATTCATACACAGATGTGATACTTAGACTTATTTATTAAAGAATTACACTAATATTGATTAAAATAACAATAAAAATCGTCAAAAACTCATCATATTGTCATCGCACGTTCCAGGAAAAAAGTTAGGGGGAAGCTTTTCAATTTAAAATTCTCTTGTCTTTAAGTGCGATAAAATAAAAATCTATATAAAAGAATAATATTTTTTGAGACATGCTTTTAAAATAGTGAGAATATATCGTCCTCAAACTTAGCAACTTGTAAGTGGAGAACAAGGAAAAGGCACTTTGTCAAGTATTTAATGCTTGTTTAATATATTTTTTGGGTAAAATAATCTGCATCCCTCTTATGCTTTTGGTCCATGTTATCAAAACGAATAAGTTTACCAAATTCTAAAACAATTCAATAAATTTTCGCAAAGATATTAGGGGAAGCAAAAGTGACCTTTAAATGGAGAATTTACCCATATACCGTCTGGTTTTGTGACAAGAATTTAGGACCCGAACCAGGGCATATTTTTTTAGAAAGGTGCCAAAAATCACATATGCGTGGATTGTCGCTCTCATATGGATTTGAGCGAAAAAAGGTAGAGAGAGGAAAGATAGTAGACAAAATTCTGAGAAATTTGAAAAAAAATAATGTCCTAGCATCAATATTTTTCGAAGTACAGCGTTTCGAAAAACCCTGTTTTTTCGATTTTTGCCCAAAAATGGCTACTTTTCAAAAAATCATCTAGAGCTGGTATAATGGATTGACCTACGCCAAAATAGTCTACAGATGACTTAAAGTAGACGTAATTGTCTTCAATCTAAGAAAAAGAACAATCCTCTAGGTCTAATAGATCGCGAGCTACGACCTCTCAAAGATGGCACCTTTTTGCCTGTTTTTATGGCCAAAAATCATGGGTTTATTTTTTGTGAACTAGAGCTTTCCTTAATAAATCTACGTTTATGCTGCCAGAGTTTTGACTAATACAATAAAATATAATGCATTGAATAATTACTAATTATCAATTAAACATTTCTTATAAATAAACTAATAATTATTTTAATTAAATAATTTTTTACAAATTAATTTTTAATTTTTTGCACATTTTTCACTCGTTTTTTCGCAGAAATCAATTAAAAATTCGTCACTAAAAATAATTAATTCATCAATTAATTCATTAATTCGTCACTTTTCGTGAGTAATGAAACATATTTAAACATCAAACTTGATGAGAATCAAATCAATTCTTTCTGCGACCGTCAATTTATATGTGTCAAAAGGTTGGTCTAATCAAAGAATTAATTGATAGGTGTATAAGGTTGAGTGATATTAAATTTAGAAAAGAAAATTTGGATCAATTAAAGATTACATTAGTGCAGAATAATTATCCTCCTCCTTTGATAAAAAGTATTATTTGAGAAAGAATTCATGAAATCTACGATGGTTCTAGTAGGAAGAAAAACTGGATTGACACTTACCAAAAATCTGATTTTAAAGTCGCATTACCTTATGTTGAAGGACTTTCTGAATGATTAAGATCTTTAAAAAAATTTAACATAAATATTTATTTCAATAATAAAAACACTCTTAATAGATTTTCACTTAACAAAAACCAAAAAGGATAGTGATAATACAGAAAATTTGTCAGGAAACGTATATCTTATAAAATGTAAATGTTGTGAAAAAGCTTGTATTGGCGAAACAGGTAGGAGACTAAAAACTCGAGTTACTGAACACAAAAGAAATTGTAAAGTTGGTCATTTGAATACAGGTTTATCACAGCACTGTTGGAATTTAAACTATCACTTTGATTTAGATTTCAATAATATTAAAATTCTGACTAAGGAAAAAATACTTACAAAAGACGCATTATTGAATCCATTTTTCTAAACAAATATAATATTTCTACTACTCTACAGACAGAATCATGAATGTAAACAAAATTTATCTAAGTATTATCAAATAATCTTTAACTATGTCAAATCCAGTTACTTTGGCGCGCTTTCCTCATTTTCGGCTCCTTTAGATTTCGTCTTTATCCTTATAATGAATTAATTAACCGCCTTAACCCTTCTGTCAACACCAGTCAGAACCAGAATTCGTTTTGTCGAGATTTAGACATTTCACTTCACTGGAAAGAAAAATTGAAGTGAAGCGCGCAGGTAGCCGTTCGACCGCACAGTGGAAGGAATCGGGAATTTACTGTTCATAATCCACTACAGCCTACAATTCTTTGCAAATATATAATATAATTTCTTTCCTCCGAAGAAAAGACTTAAGAGAAGTTGCTATCTATCAGAATTATTGCAGATACTCTTCTGGAACATAAATATTCAGTTTAAGATTGAAGCCAATTGTTATAAATAATTTATATAAACAATTATTTTCATACGCAAACATTTTTTTATTCCTAGAACTCGCAAAATTATGCAACAAGCATTTTTTGATAGTCAAAGAGTTAAATCGCAACGATTCGGCCGGATTTAGAAAAATTTTGACGGGAACATAGAAAATTTTGAAGAAAAAGTCGCAGGTGGGTACCCGGATACCCGGGTGTTGACAGAGTTAATGTATTTCATTTTTCTGCTTAGTCATGTTTGTTGTTATCCCAAAACATTATACAGATTCTTTTTTAATCAAATATGTAGTCTCACATTGAAATACCTCTTCAATTTTTATGAGGCTTTTATCTACGGATGGTATTTTATATATCTGTTTTTAAATTGGAATCATACTTTAAAACTACATAAAAATTTGACATATTAACATATAATGCAAATGTAATGCTGAAATTTTGGGGAATAATAAAGAATATATTTAGGCATCGATGTCTAGTACGTTTCAGTTTTTATTTCGAAAAAAAAATTTTTTCAAAAATAATTTTTTTTCAAAATAAAAATTGAAACGTACCAGACATCGATTCCTTGATACATTCTTTATTATTTCCTCAAATTTCAGAATTATAATTGCATTTCTCTCCTAACAAACCCACTGAATATAAATAAAAATCAGTCGGTAATTCGTGACATCATTATGTATCAAATACCCTTAAAATCAGACAAATTTTTCTAAATTTAAGTTAATTTAATTTCAAGTTGTAATAATTTTATGCATTCGTTTTTACTGTGCACCTTCCGTTCCTTCTAAAAATAATGGAATAATTATGAGAAAAAGGACATTGTTAACATTTATTGCTTAAAAAATAATATTTTGTTTTACTTATAAATAATGAATACTTGCCTATTTTCAAATAATTTAGGAGATAAAAGTAGTCGTGAGGGCTGAAAAAGTGAAAAGTTAGTTTTTAATAACATTTATATGTTTATAAACATGTTTTATTACTCATGAAAAGTGACGAATAAACCATTTTGAATTAATTTCTGCGAAAAAACGAATAAAAAATGTGCAAAAAGTTAAAAAACATTTGTAAAAAAATTAATTTATTTAAATAATTATTAGTTTATTTGTGTTAGTGTTGATTATGTTTATGTTGTTTATGTTTAATTGATCAGTAGTAATCATTCAGGGCATTATATTTTATTGTATGTATTAGTCAAAACATGACTGAAATTACATTTTTCAGTACGTTTGACTCACAAAAGACAGAGAGGGTCAACTTTGAGAGGTCATAACTTTTGACCTATTTAAGTTAGAACCACGTTTTTTTCAAATTTCTCAGAATTAAGTCCTCTTTCATTTATCCTGATGTAATTTTCACGTCAGAATTGCAGAAATAATCAAAAAAACGTGTTTTCCATTTTTTGAAAAAACAGTGAAAAAACACAAAGCTTCAAAAATTCATAACTCCGAAGTTCATGCAGGTAGAACATTGTTTTTTTTTCTTCAATTTACATGGAATTTTATGTACTTTTTGTTATTCTCTCTCAGCATAGACGTAGATTTATTAGGGAACTCTCTAGTTCACAAAAACTAAACCCATGATTTTTGGTCATAAGAACAGGAAAAAAGATGTCATCTTTGAGAGGTCGGAGTTCGCGATTTATTAAGAGGTTGTTGGTTTGGGTTGATGGTTGTTCTTTGTCTTAAATTAAAAATAATTTCGTCTACTTTAAATCATCTGTAGACTATTTTGGCGTGGGTCAATCGATTATACAAATTTTAGATGATTTTTTGAAAAGTAGCAATTTTTGGGCAAAAGTCGAAAACAACAGGATTTTTCAAACGCTGTATCTCGGAAAAAAGTAATGCCCTAGACCTTATTTTTTCCAAATTTTTCAGAATTTTATCTACTTCCTTTCTTCTCTCTACCTTTTTTCGCTAAAATCCATAGGAGAGCAACAATCCACGCATATGTGATTTTTGGCACCTTTTTCAAA
>JBAGKK010030711.1:0-10983 GCA_037177015.1 Euceroptres primus
CTTAACTGGTTCCAGATCCTAATTAAAACCACTTTGAGTAATTTAAGCGATGAATCTAGGACTGTCCGAAATTACCCTAAACGTCCGAAGTTGCGCCGTTTGATGGTACATTTTGAGTCACCTGAATTTCTTACAAATTTCTTATTTCATACAACTCTTTTTACATTATACAACTCTCGGAAATTTTAATTTCCGAGAGTTGTATAATGTAAAAAGAGTTGTATAAAATAATATAAAATAATATAATAATAATAATATATAATAATATAAAATAATATCTTTTATATTTTAAAAAAGTGGAAGATTAAAGGAAGGAAAAAAGTAGTCGGAGGACAAAGGTAGAAGACGATATACTTTTTTAACGGAACGCATTTTCAAGTTAACGCGTAAATATTCAATTTCGCAGCAGAGTTTGAATGAAAGAGTAATGAAAGGAGACAGGAATGGGAAATGCGAGCGAGAAAAGAGGCTAGGAAAGAAGAGGAAAATGGGGTAAAAGATGGAAAAATGGACCAAGGAAACGGATGCTGTGCTTAGCGAATGATGAGGAAAGAAGCGAGGCGATAAAGTGGCACGTCATGGCTCAAGCGAGAACTACTTATGTTAATGAGCCTTAGTTCCAGCACGTATTTATTGTTCCACAAAACTTTGTCTACTTGAAATAATTATTACAGGAAGGAAGTGGGGCAACCGCACCGTAGCAGCTCAAAGGGAATTTAAATAAAAGGTCAAGTCATATATTTTTCGAGGCAGAAGAGGCAAATTCTATAGAAAAGACATTTTAAGCTTCAATTAAAAATTTTTGAAAATTATATTTAAATATTCTACAGAATTACTTTTGATTTCTTGACGTTAACAAAGTAGAAAAGACAGTTTAGGATTTTCTGGTTATTTTCGCGTTTCATTTGACTCGGAAATTCGTTTACAATTTACAACTAATTTCGTCGAGTGTGTGTAGAAATCCAAAACTTGTGCTGACGGTTGGAAAGCACGTTGGATAGAGCGTAAAGGAAATTTAGTTTTGTACTTTGTCAGAAGTAAACTGGTTGGTTGTTAATATTCACAGTATACGTAAACTTTATGCATGTGGTACTATATTTTAGAAAGAGGGTAAATAGACACATTAGCGAGTCCATTTTTACGGTATCGATACCTGAGGATTTTATTGGCCGTGCCACTAAAAACGTAGGATATAAACATTCACTGAATTTTTTAATATTTAGCTGCGAATTTTTTTTATAGTCCTCTAAAGTATAAATTAAACCAATGAATATAAAATTGCGTGATGGTGTTTCTGATTATTGAAATTGTGGCTCTTCTGTACAGTACAGTCAAATTAGGGGGGAAAAGGATGTTTGCTGGAACAACTTGCTATACGAAAATTTTTTCGTGATTATTGTTTGTAAGGGCTTCCTAATGAAATCCCGAAAATCGCCGGCCTGTAAGTGTTTCCGTTTGTTATTAATAAAAAATGGAAAAACGACAAGGTTTTTAAAGATGTTTGTGTGGATTGTTGCTTTTCATGAAGAGATACGACAAAATTGTATATAAAATGATTTCTGGAAAATAAATAGAAGCTTTAAAATGAGCTATGACCAAACCTCCTACGACTAATAGTTTAAAAGTTATGAATTTGTCAATTACGTTTGTGTTTAATGAATTTTCATTATTGTAAAAAATGTTTTGATTAAACTTTGCTTAATGGGTCTTTAAATTCAGGTTCGAAGTATTAAAAAACATTTTCTCTGGTACCAAAAATCTAAAATTGGTGGAGGAATGGAGGTACAGTTTTTTTAAAACAATAATATCTTTGAAAGAAATTTTTTGGTGAGTTCGCATTTTCAGAATCACCTAAGAGATAGTGCTGCTTCAAAAAAGAAATACTAACCATATTTTCAAACAAATTTTCTCATTTTTAACGTTTAATTATCATAAACAATAATTTTTTTTCATACTTACACTTGTTCGCAAAATCTGAAAAAATTATGGAATAACCAAGTGTCTACAAGGATGTCAATTATTTGCAGAGCAATTTTCTATCGGCAATAGTTTCGTTGCAAAAAATACTACTTAAACAATTTTCATAAACAATACTCTATAACAGCGCTAAATGATGATAAAAATTGTCAAAAAATAAGGAACACCATGTTTAGCTCATGATTGATAAAACTTTTATTACTTTTTTTAAATGCCTATTTTGCTTAAAGTTCAATTTAAATGTTTGTATAAAAAAAAATAAGATCATTTAATTTACTTCACTAAAGGAGCATAAAAATTACAGAAGTTAATATTATTGTTGAATTTACGATATGGAAAGAGTTGAGTATAATGTGTCACAATAGAGCTTCCAACAAAAAAGTTGCACTGATTTTTTACGGCACCCCCTAAAAAGCTTCTATATAGTGACAAAATAATTGTAGAATTTTTTTAAAATTTTTGAAAAAAGCTAAAAACTGTTCCAAGGGTGTTAAAACCACCCCTAAATGAAAAAAATTCATAGCTTCTTTGAAAATACACTTATTGAATGCAGTTTTACTATAAAAATCTTGAATTGATATGAAAAAACTTATAAAACTGAAAAATAGTTGATAAGGTAGTAAACTCACTCTTAAAAGTGAAAAAATCACCCCTTAAAAGAAGTGAAAAATCGATTTTCAAGTCATGTTCATTTTCTGGGGATAATTATTGACTCTATTAGGAGCAAATAACCATCAGCCATCGAATAAAAAATATTACGTAAAAATTAGTTGATAAAGCTGTAAACTCACCCTTAAATGTGAAAAATCACCACTTAAAAAAAGTGAAAAATCGATTTATATTTTCGTTTTTTTTTAAAGCAAATACACATTCATTACAAGCAAACTGCTCTTAAAAAACATATAATAATGTGAGAAAAGGGAGGAGTGATAAAAAACTCTTCTGTGAGTGTTAAGAACCTTTTCCAGGACTTAGAGATATATATTTTGATTAGTATGCTTAATTTAGGGATTGTAAAGTAAAAAATTATGAAAATTCCGCAAAAGAGTATATGTAGCAAGTATTCAATCAAAAAACCCTAATTTGTGAAAACCACCACTTTCGAGTCCAGAAAAGAGATAAAATATAAAGCAAATATCAATTTTTTGGACTCAAAAGGGATGATTTCCACAAATTAGGATTTTTGATCGAATACTTGCTACATATACTCTTTGGCATATAATGCATATGTAAATTAGGCGATTTTTACATTAGGTAATTTCGCTTTTTAAAAAAGTGAAAATATAATGTTTAGCTTCAAAGTGGGTAGTTTTGGAAAAATAGCATGTTTTTCACAACTATTCTTTACATAATATTTTTTATTCGATGGCTGATGGTTATGTGTCCCTAATTCAGTCAATAATTATCCCCAGAAAGTGAACATGACTTAAAAATCGATTTTTAACTTCTTATAAGGGGTGATTTTTAAATTTTAAGGGCGAGGTTACTGCCTTATCAACTATTTTTTAGTTTTATAAGTTTTTTCATGTCAATTCAAGATTTTTATGGTTAAACTGCATTCAATAAGTGTATTTTCAAAGAAGCTATGAATTTTTTCGTTTAGGGATGGTTTTAACGCCCTTGGAACAACTTTTATCAAGAATTCTAAAAAATTCGACAATTGTTTTATCACTATATGGAAGTTTTTTAGGGGGTGCCATAAAAAATCAGAGCAACTTCTTTTTTGGACGCCCTATTGTGACACATTATACTTAACTCTTTCCATATCGTAAATTCAACAATAATATTAACAATAAAATGTTTGCAAGGAATATGAGAAGCGTAAAAAGAAGCAAAATTAGTTTATTCATCTGCTTCTGTAATTTTTTTGTATCTTTAATGAAGTAAATTAACTAATCTTATTTTCTTGATACAAACATTTAAATTGAACTTTAAACAAGTTTAAACAAGGTATTTCAAAAAAATTAAAAAAAAGTTTCATCAATCATGAGCTGAACATGGTGTTCCTTATTTTTTTAAACAATTTTCATCATCATTCAGCGCTATTATGGATTATTGTTTAGGAAAATTGTTTAAGAAGTATTTTTTTGCAACGAAAATATTGCAGATAGAAAATTGCTCTGCAAATAATTGACATCCTTGTCGACACTTGGTAATTCAATAATTTTTTCAGATTTTTCGAACAAGTGTAAGTATGAAAAAATTATTGTTTATAACAATTTAATGTTAAAAATGAGAAAATTTGTTAAAAAATAGGGTTAGTATTTTTTTGTGAAGTATCACTATTCCCTAAGTGATTATCAAAACGCTAAGTCGCCAAAAAATTTGTTTAAAAAATATTATTGTTTAAAGAAAAACTGTACCCCCATTCCTGCGCCAATTTTAAAGTTTTGGAACCAGAAAAAATGTTTTTCAAAATTGAATTTAAAGACCAATTAGGCAAAGTTTTTTACCATTTTTACAATATTTCTTATTGTAAATTTTTTAAAATAATGAAAATTTTTTACATTAATGAAAATTCATTAAACGCAAACGTATTAGGGGAAACCTACGTCGACAAATTCATAACATAAAAATATCTATGCTCATAAAAATAATCTATGCTCAAAAATAAAGAGAAAACTATTTTTGATATCACTTTTTTCTTTGAAAATGATAAGTCGAAAAAATTATATTTTTGTTTTTTGAGGTAAACTTTCGATATTTTTCGGGAAAAAAGTTATGATTTTTTTTCTATTGCAAGAGGGTCATCGAACCTTTAATGAAACGTAGTGAGCCTTAGTTTTTGGCACCGAGTAGTAACACGTTTGCCCACCTACTGGAGAAAATTGCTTCCCAGGGAAACTGCGTTCTACAAAGTATCTTGAGTCGTGACGAGGATGAAAAGAGGAAGAATCCGCGGCTGAAAGTTTTAAAAAGAGGAAACGAGATATGGCCTCGCTTCAAGAGTCTTTTTTCCCCATAGAAAGCGACCTAGATGATGTCTCAATTATTCTATGCAGCGATAAGCTTGTAAAAAGAAAATTGTTTTTCACAGTATATTTTCCTTGTTTGTATAATAAGCTCTTGTCATTTCATATTTCAATGTCTGAGGGTTTCTATTTCTAGTTCTTAAACAATTCTAATTCGAAGGATAGAAACTTGTGGTTTTCAAGCCTAAAATTCAAAATTTATTATCAAGCTTTCCTAAAATTTAAGAAGGAAAAATAGCATTTTAAATTCTTCGAGTGAATTAGCTGGAAATAGATTTTAAGGAATACATTTGGTGCAGTGGAAATTTGAATTCATGCATTCGTTATTCTCCTTCCTAGTTATACGATTCGTTGTAATGCTGATTCTTGCAGTCGTATTTTTCCAATATCCTAATAGAATGACCGAATGAAGCTGGATCGAACATCAGGGAAAAAGTCTACCGTACTGGTTTTACATTAAAATAAATCTTTACTTGTCCCAATTAAGATAATGGCTTTTTACTGTTTCGAATATGCACAAAGATTCTAGGAGGAGATTATATTCTAAAATTGCAATTCTGAGTGAATTTCAGAACTACATTTCACTGAATCAATTTCGAATGATTAAAAAATTCTCTAAAAAATATGGTCTTTTGGTCGAATGGGCATTGGGCACACTATTCGATATTGACTTTTTCTTTATTCTTTAACTACTCAGAAAAAATTTATCAGTATTCACTTTAAATACTCTCAGTCCCGATTCATTTGTTACTTCCTTCTTGCACCATTTGTATTCACTCTTTTTCCTACCAAAGAAAAAGAAAGAAAAAAAAGGAAACAAGGCTTAACTGTTCCCTCTTTTTTACTCGTGCCTCTTTCGATGTAGGGTCTTCTGTTTCCTCTTTTGCGTTGGCAGTGCAGCATCATACATATTTAACTTGAACAGGACCGGCAGCAAGAATAACTAAGCCTATTCTTTTCATCCTCAGTTGAGAGTATACACAATATACATTATACATATATGCTCTTTACTTTTCTCTGAGATATTTTGGCTTTAGCTTTTTTGTTTTAGAACTACGAGATTCATCTTCTTTACATTCGTGAGTCGAGTTGAAATTCAGAGGCGGGGGTGAAGGTTAAAAAAAAGAACTTCAATTCGTAATAAAAGTAAACTTGTTCCTTTATTCGAAAAGTTCTCAACTTACTATCTTAGCCTACAAAGACGTATGCAGTTATAAATAAGAAAAGAGATTCGAGGAACAAGGAAAGACTTGCTAATGCTCTGGTACCAAAGCACCCTGCACTTTGACCCGCTCTTTACGACTTCCGGTCAAAGCCAATTTGTATGATTGAGTAAAGTGAATTTCTCAAGAGTCTCGAGATCTTCCTCATTTTTAATATTTTATGTTCGAATAAATGGAAGGTCGTCTCTCTGTTATTGCCGAGATTGCTTCGGTTCCAATTCTTAGAGTGGGGCATTGAAAATATTCAAGAAATGATAATTTAAGGATTTACAGAATCCTTAAATATACAGAAGAACGTATGTACAGAAGCTAGAAATAAAGAAAATTTCTGTACGTACAGAAGCTAGAAATAAAAGAAATTTTTGTACGTACGTAAGCTAGAAATAAAAGAAATTTTCGTAAGTACATAAGCTAGAAATCAAGGAAATTTCTGTACGTACGTACAGAAGCTTTAAATAAAGGAAATTTAAATAAACGACCAATTTTAATGGAAGGATGAATGATTTACAGTTTTCTGGAGTTAAGGAATTAATGTTGCATTATTTTGTGATTTTTAAAAGAGAAATTGAATTATTTTCAGTTATTCTGAAGTAAAATGTTCTTTACATTTTGAGAGCATATGGGACATACCCTGAAAGTTCTGAACAAAATTTCATAAGCAAGTGAGGCTATTTTTTGCAAAGAAAATTTTCTTTACCACCCAAATCACAAGAAATATAACAGATACTTTAAGGTATACTTTTAATATTTATTTTGATAAGACTGTCAGCTTTAAAATAGAGAAAAATTTGATATAACTTTAGGGAAGGAATAATATTAAATATAAGGGGAGAATTTCGTAATTGAGGAAGTGGTTGCGGAGATTTTCGTTGAATGAGAAAAAGGCAAGGAAATCCCAGAAATAGATTGAGGTTAGAGTTAAGTTTCCAAAGAAAAAGAATAAAGAAGGAGGGAAAACTAATTTTCTCTAAATCGAAAGCCGGGAATTTGTCGGCATGGTATCGCATCTGGAGGTGAACACTCTCCTACGACTTCCAATACCTGTTCAGGTAATTCTCTTAGAAAGCCACCTGCGTCTATAAATCTCGTGGTAGTCGTAGGTATCATCGTATTTGCTCGGATAACGACAAGCCAAACAAAAAGAGAGAAAAAGAAGGTTTGAAATCAGAAAAAGGAAACTGGAAAAAGTAAAAAGCATCGACCTTAGTTTTGTAAAATATCGTACTTCTAAATAAATATTTTTTCTGAATATAAAATTAAAGTAATAAAAATATCTTCTAAATTATAATTTGCGTCTTCATCTTCTAAAACCAATAATAGCTTTTGGACTTATTGCAAAACGCTGTAATCGAAGTAATAAAAGCAGAAAATCATGTTCTCCTTGCGAGTTTGTTCTTCATAGTCCTTGTAAACATTCAATGATGGACGAAAACTACCTTCGCTCTTGAGAAAATATTTTTCAACTCAAAAATCAACTGCAGATATTCGACGAGTTCCGTTTCCTGATAACTCTTTCAAGTTTATCTTCTTTTTATAAATAAAAGAGGGGCAGCAGTTTCAACAGCTTCTTTCAAGTTTATCTTCTTTTTATAAATAAAAGAGGGGCAACAGTTTCAACAGCTTCTTAAAAGGAGAAAAAATATTCTACCATTTTCTTCATAATATGACTTTTTAATATGTATATTATGAACTGTTCTGTAAAATGGAATAAAAATTGAAATTAATAATTTGATATTCTTGCGTTGAAAAACAAAAAATATTTATCAAAGATATTTTTTAATATACGGAATTGGGAATTATTGGCTCTGATAATTAATTTACTGACAGATTATTAGCTCAAATCTTGAGAGTTATGCATGTTGGAATGTTGATTGATGTGCGAATTGAATATCTATGTGGGTTTTCCAACACATATATTTGCAAATTTACGTTTATTCAAAGTTTAAAGACTCGCATTTATACGAATCTATTTTAAAATAGATTTTAAAATAGATAAATAATAGATAAAATACATAGATATATTTAAAAATAGATAAATAATAGATAAAATAGATAGATAGATTTTAAAATAGATGAAATAGATAAATAGATTTTAAAATAGATAAATAATGGATAAAAAAGATAGATAGATTTTAAAATAGATAAATAATAGATAAAATAGATAGATAGATTTTAAAATAGATAAATAATAGATAAAATAGATAGATAGATTTTAAAATAGATAAATAATACATAAAATAGATAGATAGATTTTAAAATAGATAAATAATAGATAAAATAGATAGATAGATTTTAAAATAGATAATTAATAGTTAAAATAGATAGATAGATTTTAAAATAGATAAAATCTATTTTAAAATAGACCATAACTTTCAGTTTGAAAATGATAAGTAATAAGTTTTAATATTTAATCTACGTTTCAAAATAAAACGGAAGTTTTCCATAGCACCAGTTAAAATTATTTTTATCCTCTTCATCAATAAATCGTAAATTGTAAATATAAAATTTTCGTTATTCAATAAAGCATTTACTTAAATGCTGTAAAAATATAGTCTCTCATCTCCTGAAAAGCAGAATCACCGAAAATGGATTACACTCTCATTTACAAACAAAATCCATTTTGAATTGTGTTTTAAAAATAAACAGCTCAGCTTAATGAGTTTAAAATCCGACATTCGTTGATTCGCTGATGCTTATAATGCGGTTCAAAACGTACAGCAAGTAATCTCGTAAAACGTTGAGGATTTTTTTTCTGTATGCTCACGCGCAAAATTAATAAATCTTTATCATGATTTGTAAAATCGAGAAAAATAGGTCCATTAATAATCTTTAAATGTCTACAGTACTTTTTCTGATTCATGATGGTTTTTGCAGAAAGGGATGAGAAGGAGGGTAGGTGCGAATCCAATCGAGAAACCACAGGAATAGTTTGGTTGAACTTCACCACAAGTTAATATAATTTATTTAGTTCGAAACTAGCAGTTGTGCTGAGAACATTTGTGGAGTGAGAAGATTCTGGGTGAAACGACCAGTTCAACAGCATCCATAATTTTAGCTGGAAAATTCGCTTGTCATGTTTTCTGAACTGATTAAACTTCAGTGCTTTAAAAATGAAGCTTGAAATTATATTCTCTGCACCTATTGTCAAAACATTTTCAATTTTAGAAATATCTATATTTATATTCTCTTAAATATTGAACATTAAAATGTTTAATCAGTAATTGTCTACAAAATATTAGGAATGTAAACAAGAAATGAATCACTGAAACAGTGTTTTCATTAACTTTGTTTTCGTTTATCACACTCATTCGCATAATTAAACTGCAACTGAGGCCAAGTATTTACCCTTATGAAACGAAGCGCTTGATTACTTAAACGATTAGGAGAATTCATGCAAATTTCAAAGACAAACGCGTCATTTACATAGCTAATTACCAATTCCTTTTGTCCCATCCTTTTGGTACTCTCACATTTGCAGACTTCTAACTTTCAATTCAACAGAATTTGAATATTCCAATACTTAGCATTTCCATGATTTCTGTACCCCTCATGTTGTGTAAATTACATGCAAACATCTTCACAAGAACGAAATGTGAAAAGCAGAGCAAATAACGAAAAAGCTTTTAAAAAAGCTATTGAAAAAGCTTTTAAATTGTAAAAACATCTTTGAGAACATATTTAGAGGACTTTTTACAAACTCGCTCTTTAGCTGCACTGACAGGAGATCGATTTTTATTTCGTCCATTTGCGGATTCAATTTATAACGGGGTGCATTTCAATATTTAAAGCATGTTTTCTACCAGCTAAAAAACGATATTTGAGAAGCCTCTAATGCGATCAAGCTCTTAAACTATATCAGGATTACCTTCAGTTCGTAAATTCTTCCTGGAGGATTAATTTTCGATGCAGAAGGTTATTTTTTTTAATAATTAAGTTAATTGCTGAAATTATTTTTGAATTTTCGATTAGAAAATTAGGATCGGAAAAGTACTTTGATGAAAATTTATGTTCTGGATAATTTAAGTTGAGTTTAATATTGTTGTTGTTTTTAATTAGTTGACGGTGGACTTAAGTGGGATTTAAATTAAGGAAGAAAAACTTAAATCTATTTTCTGTTTTCATAAATGGTATTTACACATATATAGGGTTGTTTGCACACTTACATACGTTTATGCAGATCCGCGAAGCTAGTACCTCGTTGCAACATGCATGAGCAAGGTAAGTTGATAATTGCGTAATAAATATCCATATAATTATGGAAGTTCGTCGCGTTGCCGTTAGTGTGCTTAGTTACAAACTTTGGCAGCCGAGAGAGACTCATTTAGTACGGTTATCATCTCGGTAATGATTAGCCTCACGGTGAACTCTGCTTGCACTATAACTTCATGCACTGTGTCACTTACCTTATGCCCTCGAGGTTAGGGTGAAATTTCACTCACTGGTGACTCTAACTTCATTTTTTCAAACAGCATGCCAAAAATATCGTTTGACATGGACTCCACCAATTGTAAAAAACCCTTTAAAGAAGAAAACGAGCTATTGATAATATTGAAATTGAATTAAAATGATGTCTTCTGTCTAAAGCGAAGAAAAAAAATACAAACCCTGGCTGACCGAATGAACGGAAAGGATACGCTACAGCGTATCCTTTCGGTGGATACTATCCAGGATACGCTGTAGAGTATCCTTATAGTATCCACATAGTATCCCTTCCGTATCATGCATAAAAAACTCAAAAAAACAGCAAGATGAACATTTAACTTGTTGCAATTCAGATTCTACGTTAAATTTGCCGCTAGAATGTCATGAAG
>JBAGKK010030732.1:0-10982 GCA_037177015.1 Euceroptres primus
TAGGGGAATTAAAAGAGGTTCACTAGGACAATAATTTCGCGGACTTTCAAGGAAATCGGAGACAAAAAGTTTTTAGGTGAAGATAAGGTACGATGCAGTTTTTTAATCTTTGTCAAAGTATGTATCGACACGTGAGCGAATCCATTTCAAATCATGCAGGCTGCCAGGCTGATCTGCTCAAAATTGGCTTGCCAATGAAATATGTCTCTCTACGTGAAAAATAAGGGAAAACGCATTTTTCGAAAATTAACATAGCGAAATATTTACATTTTTTTAAAGAATATTTTTAAATTTTAAGAGAAACATTTTTTGGCTAATTTTACTTTAAAAACCTTGCCATTTGTACAATTTTTGAGATATTAAGGTTTTTCTTGTTCTAATTTATCGCATTTTCTTCACTTTTTCGAAATCCATGAAAAAATTAAAAACTAATAAAAAACGGTTAAGCTATTTCGATTTTTGGAAAAAACAAAAAAAAATTTCTCAAAAACCCTACCTTTTTCCCCCCGAAATTTTGAGGAATCATAGGTGTTTCTTGTTTCACTTTATCACGTTTTTTACACTCCTTCGAAATTGTTGAGTGAAACAAAGAAATAATAAAAACTGGTAAAGCTATTTTGAGTTTTTGAAAAAATAAAACACGAAATTTTCTTCGAACAAAGAAAGAGTAAAAATTAGTACAGCTATTTCGATTGTCAGGAGTGTTGGGTGATAACATAGTCTACCTAACGTTTTTAAGACTGGATTGTACTTCTATTTCAAGAAACAAAAATTCTATTTTATGTGATAACATAGTTTTGTGTGATAACATAGTCTACCTAACATAAATTTTAAAACTGGATTGTACTTCTATTTCAAGGAACGAAAATTCTATTTTTTCTTATTGTACTCGTATTTATTGTGTTAAAAAAAAACAGAATTTTTTTCTCTTGAATGCAAATACAATCCAGTTAAAAAATGTATGGTAGGTAGACTATTATCACCAAACACACCTGAAAATTCCAGTGCAAAAAAAAGGTAGCTGTTTAAAGAAAATTTCGTGTTTTATTTTTTTAAAAAATCGAAAATCAAAAATTGTCAAAATGGCAAGGATTTGATGCAAAAATATAAAATAATGTCAGGCGAAAACAGGGTGGGGTTTTTGAGAAATTTTTTTTGTTTCTTCTAAAAATCGAAATAGCTTTACAATTTTTTATTATTTTTTTTCGTGGTTTTCAAAAGAATGAGAAAAGTGCGATAAAGTAAAACCAGAAAATCCTTAATATTTCAAGAATTGCAAACATGGCAAGGTTTTTAAAATAAAATTTGCAAAAAACTAATGTTTTCCTTAAAATTTAAAAATATTCGTAGAAAATATAAATATTTCGCTATGTTAATTAAAAAAGAATACGTGTTCTCTCATTGTTCACGTACAAAAACGTTCATTGGCAAGCCAATTCTGAATGGATCACCCGTCGGCCTACATGATTTGAAATGGATTCGATCACGTACAAAGTGAAGGATAATGATGCACAGTAAAATGATCCCGAAATAAAATTGGAACGTTAACTACGTACGTGGAAGAAGGGCAAGAGGAAGAGGACGAGGATGTGGACGAAGACAAGCAAGGCAAATACCTCCAGGTTGCGTTATACCTTATTGAATCAAAATGACTCAGTTTTACAGCGAACAGCGAGAACGAACAATTTATCCGAAGGATGGTATAACCGATTACAAGTTGTCATAGGGAAAAATCATCCGAGTCTTTACGCTTTTCTAACTGAGCTCTAAAAAGAACAAGCTGATACTGAAATTATGCTACGTCAACTCCAGCTGGGACAAAGAGTGAGAAAAGGTAAAGATTTCAGAAGACTAAAAATTCGCGATAGAATTTACAATATTGAGACAACAATGAATACGTCGAAACTGACAACGTCATGAATTATCTAAAATCTGTGGGGTATATAACATTCGTTTGTTATAAATATATTTGGAACTGTCATATTATCTTTTTTGAGAATTATCTATATTAGGAACACCCTATTTCGGGAAAATTTATCTTGGGAAACCATTTGGATTGGTAACAATTACTTTGGGACAAAACTTTTTGGGAAAAACAGATTTTGAAAAATGTACCCCAATTAAAATTTCAATCCTATGCTTATTTACACATTTTTATACGTTTTGAAACGAATTATTGAAAATTCGTTTTTTACACATGCTAGCCTTCCGGGTCCTTCAAGGCCCTGAATGCGTGTCCCATTATTTTCAGAGCTTAATAATTTAAGACTTCAGCCGAGTCAAAATAAAAAATGATGTTTTCTTGCCCCTAATGTGTAGTAGCTAGTGCCCGGGAAACCGTACGTCGAAGGCTGAAACTCTTTTGATTATTTCAACACGATCCAACATTCTGATTGTTTTGGGATTTTAATATGTTATGTCAGAGAAGTCGAAGATTTTTTTGGTAGAGAATGGCAAGTGCAAAAATTTTTGAATTTTTTTTACTCGATTTAAAGAAAATCCATAATTTTTTATATAATCAATGATTATACATCACCAGACGAAGTTTTGTTTATTTATTATTAACAACTAATGCGTGAGAGTGAAAAAACTGATTTTCTGTAGGAGAAAAATTTTTTGACTTTTCTATATTCATCGTTTTTACTTAAATTTATTTTTATTCATGTGTGAATTTTTTAGAACTTTTTCTTTGACGTTGCAAACTATAACAGGCTATAAACAGTAGGTAATCGTCGAACTTTTCTCCCGGGATTGGCAGCAATGAAGAAACCCGATATTTACCGAATGCAGTGGAAGGATATCGAAGTGTTGAAGGTTTGATATTAACTTTTCGCGGTTAATCCGTTTTTGTCCTAAACGTTTTAATAATAGTTAACTGTCTAGATTAAAAATAATATATAAAAAATAGGTCGAGGATATTTTTACGGAATTTTCCGAACAACTAGCATACAACACAAATGGGGGACAGACTATTCTTACGAAAAATTCCATAACAATAGCCTCGGCCTATACTATTGTAACGGTTTCCTTTATTCCATGGATTATTTAAATGCCTTCACGAATATTTTTATTTAGTAAGTCTGAAAGTTGCAGCTTCGAGTGCAATTTGTTGATTGATTGAGTGCAATCTTTCCAAAAAACAAATATTTTTTCTTTAAGCCATGTTAATCTTTCTTTTTTACAATATTCTGTGGAAAATTATTGACTTTTTTCTCAGTCGTGGCAGGAAGTGAAATTAGCATTAATAAAATTGTTATAACTTTTAATTCACTCGAACTTTACATATTTTAGTTTACTTTTCAGATACTGCCCCAAGCTTCGGACACCCATTTTTCTTTGTTTCCAGATAATTGAATGGCATCAAAGTAACATAAATTAAAAGTCCAAAGTTTGACATGATGTGAAAAGTTAGTTTTGTATTAAAAAATTAGTATAAACCCAAGAATAATAGGTGTCCGAAGTTAGGGCCAGTGTCCGAAGTTAGGTGATTCTACGGTATTGATTTTCTGGCGTTCCATAAATCTGTTAGATTGTAAGAACTGAATTTAATTTAGATTGTGGAAAACACTGAGGCGAGAATGACTGAGAACGATATTTGATATTTTTGCACGTTAACTTACGTTCTAAGAACGTTCGAATGATTCTAGAAACGCGTCATTCCTTAGACGAGCTCCTCTTAGGGTTGGAAGTCTGGGGATTGTTAAAAGAATAATTTTGCGTTAAATTCACGGTCTAATTTTTTCTAATTCCTGTTCTAACTCCTTGACGTGGTAAACACTGATTGGTCGAGAACAAAAAAGATTCTGTCAACATACACCTTGGCACCAGGACAACAGAGTCCTGATCCGTGAGGCCAAGAACGTCACCGGCATAGGAAGGGGAAGGAACAATTAGCAATCACTGTTCCTTCGTTATCAAGTTTTTTTTATGAACCATTTTATTACAAGCTCCCGCATTTGCCTGTGTCCAAACAACACGCGCTTGAACACAACTAGGCCGGAAAAACAACTTGGGAAAAACCCTCGGGAAGAGTCAAGATAGTTAAAATAATATAAAGTTTACATTAATTTCTGGCGCGTCAGCTCGGTACGAAACACGTCAAAAAAAAAGTACGCATCCCCGGCACTTGCCGATCCCGAATACGTTCAAAAAACAGTGTTCGACGGTATTCCAGTCTATATCAATGCATCCCAAAAATTATGCATCGCACGGCACTTGACGAACGTGGATACATCCAAAAACATACGCAGTTCGCCCGGCGCATTAGTCGGGTCTAACACACACTCAATGACATATACAATTCGCCGGTGTAGGCTCATCAATACAATTCCTTTATATCATAAATCCATTGTATCACATCAAATATAGACACTTCGCGATCTGTCAATCACTCGCGTGCATTTCTTGTAATAAGAACACTCCCCTTGTCACTTCCCTTAACAAAGAAGTCCGATCCAACACATTTAACACCAACCGACAATTCTATATTTTACAGACACTCACGACGAACAAAACCTCAAGCGTCAAAATCTAATTCTGAACTGAACACTTTTCCTCGATTTCTAATTTCCTTTCCTACGGTCATATTTGCCGATTTTAGTGAACAGTGATTTACTTGTCTACCTGCCCATTTCGAGTCGGACCTTTTCGGAGAATTTCATCATGCAAACTTCAAATTTTATGATCTTCTTTGTTATTATTAATTATGTTAGTATTTACCGTATTTACCTCTCTTTATTGTGTTCTCTTTCGGTGTTATTCTTGAATTCCTTACCTCCATTTTATAGTTGTACTTTATAACGTTTATAATGGTTTCATGAACTTCACAATTACCTGTAACTATCAAAACTCCACTAGGTTCTTCTTCATGTAATCAAAAACGCACTTTTCTTGTCCACAAATATCAATAAACTTTATTAAAAGTAACTTGTAATCACTTTTACCAAGGCGCAAACACCCTCCAAAATTTGTCTACAAATCACAAGTGTTTTCTACAAGTCATGAACTCTCATGAGCTTTATGAAACGAAACGCTTGTAAAACGACGAGATATTACTTGTAAAAGGTATTCGTATTTGTAGCTTGTAAAAAGTGTCAATGACTTTATGGAACGCACGCTTGTAATACAAGTTACAATTCCCTAGACTTGTACTTGTAAATTGTAACTTGTAGGTTTTATGAAATACGCCCCAGAAATTATGTGTGTGCATTTCCGTAGATTTTTTTCATGAGGAATCCGAATCTGTTTGCCAAATTGACAAATATCTTCGCGTTTCGAAGTTATTTTCATCTAAAAATGCCGAAAAACGGCATTTTTGCACTTGCAGGTTAGAATATCTCAAAGTCCTGACGTGCTAGGCAAATTCTGCTGCCAGATTCGTATTCAGCGCGAAAAATTACGAGAGAAGACACCTTCAGATCTCAGTGTAGGAACAAAAGTCTCATTTTTGTAGGCCTGTGATATTAAAGAAATTTAGAATATTTTTGCTTTCTCATAGAGGAAGCTTTGTACAGGTTACACTTTCAAAAATTTTTAAAATCATTTAATTAAACGTTCGTCAATTGGTAAATGTCTAATTGCCATTCTGTCCAATTGTCTGGACATTGCATGAGTGTGCGTGTATGTGTGGGTATGTCACACTTTTTTGTGAACACGATAACTTGAGAACGGCTGCAGATAAATTGATGAAGTCTGGAAGGCTTACTTTTACTACTAATATCTCAAATCAGGCATAAGGATTTCAATAAATATTCACTGAATTTTTTTTAGCACGTTTATAATACTTGAAAAATCAGTTTTTATAATTAAAACTTTTATCATTACCATAATTCACAGTTGATGCACAAGAGGCCTGGGGCATTTCGCACGAGAGCGAGGGGTATGTCTAAGACTTTTCTCTACTTTTGGGTTAATTTTTTGAAATATTTGTATTAACATTTTCGTGCTACTCTTTTTCGTTTTAAAATAACTCATTTGTTAATAAGATTAGAGAAACATGTTTTAGACAGCCTTTGTTCATATTTTATTGAAATTTCAGGGGAAAAAATAAAAAATGAAAAATATTAATATTTGCCATTGTTTATTTAAAAAATAAGAGGAATTGTTTGTTTTCAAACATGTTCTTGATGAGATATGGGTTGGAAAAAATCATGAATGTTTGATATGTTTACAAGTTCGCCATCAATTTTTAGGATGGCTTCTGTTTTTGTTTTTGAGAAAAAATTCTTTGAAGGAAACCGCGCTGAGATACCATATTGAGTGGCCACGAATTACTTGCTTCAAGGAATTTTTTCTCAAAAATGAACACAAGAACCATTTTGTAAATTAGTGATAAACTTCAAAACATGTCAATCTTTACTCATGATTTTTTTCAAAACCATATCTCATCAAGAATATGTTTAAGCGGGCGCTGCGACTCACCGTGCGAACAAATCTACTTTTTCATTTCAAAAGCGTGTGGCTGCTATTGATAGGGGTTAATCCCTATCAATAGCAGTAAAATGCTATTTCCTTATTTCAAGTCGGGAAACTTGACCAGGAACCCACCGCAGTAATTTTACAGTGGTACCTAGTTTTCGGTTTCGGGACTTTTAGCCAATAAATCATGAGACTTCTTCCGACCAGGGCGTGGGGAAAAAGGGAAACCTAAAAGTCTTACTTATGCAGAGACGAGAAAGGAAGTATTTATGGTATTTATGGGAAATAATGTAAGAAAATTTATTCCTAAAAAGGTGACTATATAATTTAACTAAAATAGATACATCCGGTGAAACCGTTCAGAAACATTATATTCCGTTCTATATAAGATAATTCAGTTTGCAGTGAGGCCGTTCAAAATTAATACTACAATCCGCTCAAGAAACCTATAATATAAAATGGAGGTGGCGAGACCGCTTGAAATTAATATTCTAATCCGCTCAACTTGCTTAAAATAGAGAGTAAATAGAGAAAGATGACTATATAATTTAACTAAAATAGATACATCCGGTGAAACCGTTCAGAAACATTCTATTTCGTTCTATATAAGATAATTTAGTTTGCGATGAGGCCGTTAAAAATTAATACTACAATCCGCTCAAGAAACCTATAATATAAAATGGATGTGGCGAGACCGCTTGAGATTAATATTCTAACTTGCTCAATTTGCTTGAAATAGAGAGTGAATAGAGCTGTTGTACGTTTAGTCTCGACCTTTTTTTTTTTATTAAATAGCAATTCATGGAAATGAAGATAAAAAATACGAGATGCGATAATTCTTTTGAAACGTTTCGGTCACTTTTTGGACCCTCATCAGTCAAAGGCAAACATTTATTAAGTCTATAAAAAACATACAAATAATGTAGAATATATAATATAAAGAGAAAATAATTAGCAAAAAATTTTCAAGTAACAGAAGGGTTGTCTCATAAAAGGAAGCCCTCAATTTTAAGTCGAAATTACAGGCAATAAATATGATACGGTGAAAAGACGTAAGGTCAATGTGAAAAAACAAACAAACATACCTGGTATAAGTTAAAAATCGAAGTATAAGTCAGGGTAAAAATTCAAACAGAAAACAATAGACACATATAAATATTCATACAAATTAAAATTTAAGAAATTTAAATTAGATGAAAATCAAATTTAAAATCCTATTTAACGCCCAATAATCAAGTTAATATGTAAAATTCTTGAAAAAAATCCAAGAATCCACCGACCAAATTTGGACAAATACAATAAAATGTTCCTTTATAAATCCAAAAAAAAAGGGTCCAACCAAGAGAACCCACAAAAATAAAAAAGAGGAAAGAAAAATGAGAAGGCAACCAACCATCCCCTTCCTCCTATTTTTTTTATTTCTTTCGTCTTTTTTTCCACTATCAGCAAACTACACTAAAGGAACATGCAAACATAATTACACATTCTCTTTTGACCCCCATTTGAGTCTTGGGCATCAGGGAGAGAGGTTCGTGCTTTTTGTTTGTTCCAGGTTTCTCAAATCCTTTTCCTCGACAAGGGTGCTAGGTGAGTGCCGAAACGTCGGAAAATATATATTGCATGTTTGTCATTTGCATGTTCCTTTAGTGTAGTTTGATGGTGGTGGGAGAAAAGACGAAAGAAATAAAAAAAGAGAAGGAAGGGGATTCGGTTGGTTGCCTTCTCATTTTTCTTTCCTCTTTTTTATTTTTGTGGGTTCTCCTGGTTGGACCCCTTCTTTTTTGGATTTATAAAGGAACATTTTATTGTATTTGTCCAAATTTGGTCGGTGGATTCTTGGGGTTTTTTTTCAAGAATTTTACATAAAAACAAAATAATAAAATATATAAATAAATGAGGGCGAAAGCCCGACATTCCGATATTAAATTTAAAAAAACACAATGTGATGAAAACACAATGTGATAAAGCAGAATGAAACTTTAACGAAATGAAAATTAAAATCTTGTAAGAGGTTTGTAAACGTCAGGAAATAAATTATTTTCGTATCGGAGATAACAGTATTTGGTATTTTGTTGATAAAAAATTTTTCTAATATTTTTCTACGAGCTCGATTGTTCTCCACTGAGAGCATTTCAACATTATCCAAATTAAAATTATGACCGGTATCAATGTAATGTTTAATAAGAGCAGTATGAGCAACTTTATCAGTGTTCACCTACTGTTTTCACGACTACGGGTATATTTTTTTTAGACAGCTGTTGACTAAATAGGTTGGGAAACCATTATCTTTTAAAGTATCTCTGATTAAATTAATGTTTTTGATTCTAAACCAATTTTTTGGTTTTTTCAACCTGTTTGCCAAAAAATTGGTTTGGTCACAGGTCTACTTTACAGAATCCTTAGAATTTCAGATCCAGAATTTAGACTCAAAAACATTAATTTAATCAGAGATACTTTAAAAGATAATGGTTTTCCAACTTATTTAATCAACAACTGTCTAAAAAAAGAAACTTTCCGATTATATAACACTGAATTTGCTTCTAAATCTAATTTAAAAAAAAGAGTATCTTATGTTGATTTCACAGTTTGTCCTTACATAAAAGGTTTATCGGAAAGAATTGAACAAGTCCTAAGGAAACAAGAAATCAAGACCATTTACAAACCAACTAATAGGTTTTCAAAATTTTTTAACAATCTTAAAGACCCACTTCCTAAAAAGAAAATTTCCGGAATTGTTTATAAATACAATTGCACTGCCTCTCCCTTTTCTTATGTAGGTGAGACTGGTAGACCTATAGAAACCCTTACTCGTGAACACAGGTATTCTCCCATCCTGATACAGTTGCTCATACTGCTGTTACTAAACATTACATTGATACCGGCCATAATTTTGATTTAGATAATGTTGAAATTCTATCAATGGAGAACAATAGAGCGCGTAGAAAAATATTAGAAAACTTTTTTATAAACAAAGTACCAAATACTGATAATCTCCGACATGAAAATAATTTATTTCCTCACGTTTACAAACCTCTTACAAGATTTTAATTTTCATGTCGTTAAAGTTCCATTCTGCTTTATCGACTCTTTCATCACATTCTGGTTTTCTTATTTGAATTCTCGTAACTCGTTTTCAGTTGTTCAGTCACTCGTCTTCACGTCCAAACGAGATGTCTGGCCTTCGCCCTTATTTATTTATATATTTTTATTAATTTGTTTTAATATGTATACGTGTCTATATCATGTTTTATTGTTTACTGTTGAATTTTTACTCTGATTTGCACTTCGATTTTTAACTTATACCAGATATGCTTGTTTGTTTTTCACATTAACCTTCCGTCTTTTCACTGTATCATATTTATCGCTTGTAATATTGATTTAAAATTGAGGGCCTCTTTTTATGAGATAACCCTTCTGTTACTTTTTATCTAATTATTATTTTTTCCTTATATAATATACTCTACATCATTTGTATGTCTTTTACAGACTTAATAAATGTTTCTCTTTGACTGATCAGGGTCCAAACAGTGGCCGAAATAGTTAAAAAGGAAATAAAAATCCAGAAAAATTATGAGCAGACAAATTTTATTAATACAGATGGTATTGAATACAAATAGTATTTAATGAATAACTTTTAAAATGAGTTAAGGTTATTAATCATTTTGAGACATTTGAAGGCTATATCTCTCAATCTATTGGAGATAGAACGTTTGATTGTTTTTTGGTTTTACGGTAAATTTTATCTGTTTTAATTCTTATAAGGACTACCTTAAACAAGGGGTGCTCGGAAGATGTGTAATTTCCAAAAGAAAAACTCCTAAAAACTGACATTTTGCACAAGTTTTCAAAAATTTTAATGGGTTCTAGATGTCCAAAGCGGTTGAACATATACAGCCTGTTTTTGGATGCCAACCCATAGACTTTAAGCCAAAGAAAAATAGAAAATTAAGTTTATTCAAAACTCCCCTTAGGGATTTTCTTCTTTTTGTTCTCAACATGATCGTAGGGATCATGGAAATTTTATTAGAAGAAAAGGGAGAGAATTCGATCCAAGACCACCATCGTGACAAATTATTTGTCTTACACATATTTTTTTTGTCAATTTATATTTTTTTTAAATTCTTCCATTTTTTTTACTTTACAATCTGGAATTTTTAACAAAGTCTTTTTTCCACAACCATTTTTTAGTGATTGAAACAAAAAATTTAAAGGACACGCGAATTTATTACGTTAAAGTTTGTTCGAATTTTATAATTTTATGATTGGAAATAATTACAAAATAATGTAAATAACTGTATTAATAATGAAATTAAATTATTTCTCATTTATGGTTTCTACCAAAGGGACTATCTGACCATTCACGTTTTGCGGTTCTATTCATAAATTAATGATTCGAATTATTATTCATTTTTAAAAAATAAGACATATACCATTGTTCTCGACATCGACCATTGTTTTACATCTACTTTTCTCGTAAAATTGTAAGAATAATTAAGGTAGTTCGGCTATTCTATCGATAACGGTGGAGTGCCCTTTTTTATTGCACAAATCGATAGCTGAATACA
>JBAGKK010030741.1:0-10982 GCA_037177015.1 Euceroptres primus
AGAGAAATTATTTTGGTCATACGTTCAGTATATATATGTTTATTTAGTTACATATAGGATCAATTCGACGTTTCGACGTTTCGATATTTCCACATTAAATAAACGTTCAAAGAAAGGTTGAAATTTGAGACTTCTGTCTGGAATTTTGGATTCTTAATTGACTGTTCGAGTATCCAACACCACCACAATTGTTATTTGAGCATGCACCATCGCCATCAGTGGATGACGGGGAAGAAGAGTGGGAGGTTTTTGTAAATAAAAGAGAACGTAGATTTTAAGCAAATTAACTGTATTGTTTAATTTTTATACCTAAATTACTTAGATAATTGTAAATAATAATAATAATAATAATTGTTTTTGTGTTTTTTGGAAATATAGTATGTTGTTGTTTGTGTTTAGAAATTTTTAATTGATGACTGGCTGTACTAGCGGCCTTACGACCAGGTCCCTTAAGGGCCTGTGATAAATTTAAAATAGTAATAATAATTAGTTACAGAATTTGTATGGGTGTGTATGTATGCATGTACATATGTATGCGTAAGTGTATGTCTGTGTGTTGTTTTAATAAATAAATAGAAAATTGTGTATTAATTCCAAATTTTTCATTCTTTATAAATAAGTTCATTGAAGCAATTGTTTAAAAAAATTAAAATAAGATTTAGGTTATTATACCTGCGTCCAAACGGTTGTCTCAAAACTAAAAAAACGGATAAGTGTACTCTTAGACATTATGAATGTACTAGAAGTAGACAAGCTGGCACCACCATGCGATTTGGTCGAGATTTAGGCTAGCATCTATTTCTGAACCGGTTTTTTACGTTATGGCACTCAAGGGTGGTAAAAGTGTAGGAACGAGCGGGCGCTCATGCATCCGCGGAAAATGAGCTAATATCGCGCGCGCACGACGACCAGGATATTAGTTCAGTTTCCTGACTCGTGGAACAAAAAAGCTAATGGCCGCAGCGTCCAGGCTGTTAGCTAATTTTTCCTGGTCGCTGCTACCAGGCATACAAGCTTCCTGGCCAGGTGCGGATTAGCTTATTCACCCTGTATATTAGATATCCTTAAATGTATAAAAGACATTACTGTAGAAAACTGATTTAAGTCTTGAAATGGATCCGCAATGGAAACATCTATTTACCTCGATTTACCAATCATTGGAATCATTCTATAAAGCCTTTTTTCATTCCAGTAGCCGAAGAATTTCCATCATGGAGCATGCTAGGAAAATTGTACTTGTACCTACTGATCGTGTCAAACAACTTCAGTAACAAAAATTTCCTTTGATACAAAATCATCAACGACAACAACAACTACAACAACATAATAGGGCAAACACAAATTTTTCTCTTCCTACTTCTTAAACACCTGGAAATACTCTGAGTAGACTCGACGCCGAAATAAGTCAAATTCCAAAAATATATAGAGAGAAAGGTGAATTATTCTTAGAGCATTTACGTAAACCTGAAATTAAAAATAAACTTCAGTAGAATACCACAGGTACCGTAGTCATCGATGGCTATCATGTAGAAAACTCGAATATCACAGATCTTATAAATGATGCAATGAGATATAGAAATACAATTCTCCTTCCGGGCCGAAGTCAGTTTGCGCAGTTTCTCCGTGAGGTCGATATGCCTACAGAACTCGTTGGAAATAAGGAATATTGGAAGAATTTTAATGTAAATCGTCTTTCTTTCTCAAGCAGAAAGTCAACAGTTCAACAAATTATATGAATCTCTTTTGACCGATGACGAGGATGATGATGAGGCCTCGCAAAGTACTGAAAGCGAAGACTTGGGTGGGACAATAAAGAGTAATACTTTAGAATCGACTTGGCTTTCTTATCCTAAACAATAACAATGTAAATATTGGAGAAATACTATGACACAGGACATCAAGCCTCCTACTCTGGAGTGGAAAAAATTGAACGTAGTATACGAAAGAAACTGACCCATGAAGAAGTCGTGGACTGGTTAAAAAGCTAAGATGCTTACAATCTTCATCGTCCAGGAAAAAAAAAAGTTTTAAAGAGCCCATTACTCTGTTGACAATATTGACGATGTGTGGGAGGCGGATTTTGTGGATTTACAATCTTTAAAAACATAAAACGATTATTTTTCGTACATATTAGTCGTCACTGATGTACTAAGTAAATATGTATAGGTAGAACCACTTCTAAACAAGTCTGCATCAGAGGTGAAAAATGCATTTGCTCATATTCTTGAGAGAAGCAATGGTCGAGTACCGATTACTCTGTAGACTGACAAGGGAAAGGAATTTCTAGGGGGTATTTTTCAGAAATTTCTTACCGAGCGCCTGATCCTACTGTTAAAGCAGCCATTGTTGAACGTTTTAATCGTACTGTCAAAGAACGTATGTGGCGATACTTTACTCGCCGAAACAGTGAGGATCCTATTCCTCAAATTAGTCGTGCTCGAACTTCTTTCATGAAAGGATACGAATCAAGTTGGATTGAAGAACTTTTCGTTATTAAACGAGTTATAACGTGGAGAACACATTCACCTGTTGTTTATGAGTTCAAAGATCTAGGTGGTAAGGAGATTGATGGACTTTTCTACCAGCAGGAGTTAGCAGATGTTATGAAAAAAGACGTGCACAAGGACGAATTTATTGTTAAGAAAATTATTTGTACAAGAGGACGCGGAACAAAAAAAGAAGTATTTGTAAAGTGGCCTGGTTATCCTGATAAAGAACCTTGTGATACAGTACATGATTAAATTATTTTGATGCACATCGTTGGCAGGTGGTTAAAACCATTAGCACCATTTTCCCACCAGGTGTCTGTTGTTGGTGAACGAAATAAACAGTGCACCACATGTGAACAAACACGATTAGTTATAATATGAAGAAAGAAACAATACGTAAGATTGGTAAGAAATTGTGAAAAGGAGTGCCTTGGTAATCACTTTCTTGGCATAAGTGAAAAATATCTCGCATTCTCGCATTTGAGCCAGAAGTACTTTTACAAATTAGTTCTTGCACAGCATGTCCCCCTCCAAGTCCGACACATAGATTACCGCAGGAACTTTTTGTTTATTGTGAAATTTGTGAGCCGCATATCGTTGACGATGTTAAATCGCCACTTTTGAGAGCTGTTCCAGCTGAAGCGAAAAATTATTCATTTGACTCAATGCAGGTCACTCATTTTACAGAGTCTCATTACAACCCTCTACTTCGTACGGCTTTTCGTACCATCGAAATATATATAAGGGACCACCTTGGACTCCGAATGCCATTTGAGTTTGGATTGTTGACGGTGACGATTTACTTTAAACACATTGATTAGCAAATTAAATTGTAGAAAAATGTTAAATTACGAGTGCTATTACACAAGTCAAGTTGGAGGAGGAATCTCAAAAGTTTACATTGAATCACCATATCAACGAGGGCACGGAATTGGCAGTTTTTTTGGTGGATTATTTCGACGAGTTTTACCTTTCTTGACTCGTGGTGCACAAGTAATTGGTGACGTGGAACAAAATATTCCATTAAAAAAAGCTGTCAAGATGCGCCTTGAAGAATTTGAGCAAAATCTAAAAAGGCGTGCAATGGAAAAGGTACAGGATCTCATAAGCGGGTCAGGGTATAAATCGCTGATGAAGAAACGGAGAGCTCAGGCTATTGGTGCACGTAGGGCACTTCGTATCGCTGATAAAGTCTCGAAAAAGAAGAAGGGGAAGAAGCAGCGAAAAACTAGAAAGTTTAAAAGACTGCCTAATAGTAAAAAGCAGAAGATTGAGAAAAAAATTACAAGAAAGGCTGCTGTGAAAAGAGACAAAAAATCAAAAAAGAATATTATTCTAGATATTTTTGGGAATAAATAATCATTTTCAAAAACGTCATTTCCACACTCACACTCTTGCGAGTGTCTCAAATCAGAACAAAAAAGTTTTATCACTCACCAACGATTCTCTCATAGAGTTTGTCGCACCCGGCCATGGAAATGAATACATTGACTTGGCACACACTATGATTAGTGTTAAAGTAGGATTAAAAGCAACAGTAAAAACGGAACAAAATGCATCAATGATTGAAGTTATAGGACCTGTTAATAATGTCTTACACTCCATGTTTATTCAGATGGATGTGTATTTTAATCAAAAACTAGTATCGCCACCAAATAATGTATACACCTACAGAGCAGACATTGAAACATTACTCAATTATGGACCTGCAGCGAAATCGAGTCATGTGACGGTCTCCCTGTGGGCCAACGATATTCCAGAGAAAATAGATGAGCCAATAAAAAAAATGAAGGACTTAAAATTCGTTCTAAAAATCTGCCTGCTGGAGGAAAGATTTACCTTATTGTACACTTACACTGTGATGTTTTTAATCAGAATAAATTTCTTTTGAACGGTATAGAGCTACGACTTCTACTCGTACATTCAAAAGATCCTTTCTGTCTCAAGGATCCTACGGGTGCTGCGTATCTACATATTGAAGAAGCCACCCTTCTCGTTCGTCGAACAAAAATTAGTTCTGTAGTTTTAATCGCTCATGCAAAAGCGCTCCAGAGTTGAGGTTAAAACACTCACAATTCGCTCGAGAATCCAAAGTGAGACTCTTGATAATGTTATACTTGGACAATTACCAAAACGGATAATTATTGGATTTGTCGATAATAGTACTTATAATGGAAATCACAGAAAAAAATCCGTTTAATTTTCATAATTATAAAATAAACCATTTCTCTTTGTACGTAGATGATAAACAGATTCCTTAGAAACCTCTGCAACCAGACTTTACAAAAAATAAACTTTACTTTGAGGCTTATCAATCTTTATTTTCGGAAAGTGGTATTCATTTCCTCAATAAGGGAAACAACATTTCTCGTAATGATTATGCAGACGGTTGTTATCTGTTTGCATTTGAGCATTTGATCTTACTCCAGATCTCTCAGCACACTGCTACTTTCACTGGAATCTTGTGAAACACGGTTCTTTCAGAATTTAAGTTAGATTCGAAGAAGCACTTCATCATACCATCAACTGCATCGTTTACTCTGAATATAATAATATCTTGGAAATTGACGGGTCAAGACAGTCCAGTTAACACAGTTACTAGCCTGAGCAGTAACAATCAGGTAAGAAGATTCAGGAAACCTATCACTGGTGACTTCCCTAGTGGTGACTATAGATTTCCCACTCAAAGCAGTAATATGTTACAAGCGTGGTAGGGAACATTATCATGCCAGAGTAATCACATCACTGTTACGGCGCCTGCCGCCAGATGTCGCTTTCTCGGTTATCACCGCCCGCTGTTACTAGAATGTAGCTACTTTGGCGATATAATGTTACATGCTACATTTGTAACTTGTGAAAACCTGTTGTTACCTGTTAGAACTGTAACATACTAGTAAAAATCTCACTCGTAACCTGTGATCACATTCACAACAGTCGTTTAGCAGATGTTGCCACCCCTTTGTACATGAGTCAACGGTTTTTCCAGTGGAAACACCTGCTAACGGCTTTTCCAGCGGCAAGGATGGAATGACATACATTGAAATGTAGTGGTGAGAAGTTGTTATTTGTCTACAACCTACATAAAGAGAAACAGATCAGTTTTCTTGTTCTTGGTAAAAGACACTCTAGCCACCTCTCTTCCAGTGGTGAGTGGTCAGTGAACAGTTTTGCTGTTATAAACTCTACAGTTCTCGTCCTCAACGCAAGTATATTTACCAATAAACAACAATGGCGAACTACGTAATTGACTTTCAAGGATTTTGAGATAGTGAAGATGGTTTTCAAGCAAAAAAGGTCGCCGTCATTGCATTGGATCACAGGTTCCACACTCATTGAATAGTAGCAATACCATATCTCTTGTCAGAACTACCTACCTGTGTAAAACAACAGAATAATTGGCGCACCTGCTTCTACAATGGCATCGAGTAGTTCGAGGGTGATATATCCATGAAATGCTTATACTCTAATCTGCGTGACGTCGCCAAGACTGCTGAAATGATTTATGCACGTGGTCGTAAAAAGCATCATTACTTCAAAAAGTTATGAGTAGACAAATTATTATTTATCTGAAAGAGCTGACCTGTCCACCATTCAAAAAGATGCAAAGCAAATGAGAGTACTGCTTCCATCGTGGAGTTAAAACGGAAGAATTCTTCAGCTGTGCTTTCAACAATGCTATGAAACTCAAGCGCTGGTTGTCAAAGCAACGTCAGGTACAACAGCCACTGATGACCAAGAATCCTGAAAAACCAGATTAAAAAACATTGCGTCGAGGATGAGGACTTACGTCAACGACGTGCATGAAAAAAGAGAATAAAAAACAGGAATCTGTTGCCCAGACAAACAGTCTGGTGACTAACGTCTACGATAACGTACCATCAGATCATGAACAGCATACAAATTCTGCAAGCTCTCCAACTTATAAGAGCGCATACCGCTGGAGTTTACCCGGCTGATCAAATTCCAAAATCTGGATACGATCTGCTGCCATTGTGGTAAATACACAAAGCTACTCCAGAGTGCCTCTTCGAAAGTGTGTGGCCAGTTTTGTATTATGTTTCTGTATCACATGTATAATGGGTGTACTTTGCGTGATTTTAATGCACTTTTCACGGATGATCTACTAAAAAATGATCGGATCGTGATGGAATTTCATAAAAGATTCTTAGAGAAATGTAAATTCAGCAGTGTTAGTGCGTATGGAAATAAAAACAGTGGTCACTGCGACAACTACTTGCAGAGCAACAGGCGACTTGAATCTTGTGCACAAACGTGTTCATCGAAACTCGCTACTTTATATATTTTATAAATAAGGACTTGTGCGTCGAAATCTATGTATTTTCCTCGTTCCCCCTGTGCTTGTATCTCTCTTTGCATAATTAGTGCGTCTCGTGAAATAATTTAATCTATAAAAATGCTGCGCCGTATGTCAGGTATAAGTTTATAATAATAATTATCCAAATAACTCATCTTATTATAGTACGTTGATTGCATGTAGTTTTAGAGTTAGTGTTTTTACCAAGAAATGTACCTTAGTGTTTCGTACCAAGGAATGTAAAAGTGACCGAATATCGCACCTTATTCAAGCAACGCGGATTATACGTATTCTTAGATTTAGTGTTTTCACCAAAAAAAAGATAAAAAAATTCAATAAAAAACGAGTATAAACTCAGAACATTTGTTTTTTAATTACCTACTCCTACATCAGTTATTTACTATACTTAGGGAAAATTATTTAAAGATAAAAAAATATTCACCCGCTCCATTAACTTTTTATCGACCAATCAAAAGATCCCCTATAAAAATTGACCAATCAAGCGCATCCATTAACTTCGGCAAAGTTCCACTTCACCTTGTGTATCCTCGGCTCCTTCACATCCCTCTCCATCAACACCCTTTCATACATCTCATCGAGCAATCAGAGGATCCCCCATAACATCCGACCAATCAGAGGATCTCTCATAAAACTGACTAATCACAGGATCCCCTATAACCTTCTTTAACCCCTCTTCTCCCTTTTGACCACGCCCTTCAACCAATCAGAGAACCCCCTGTAACCCCCCCAATTAGGCCACGCCCACCGTCCAATCAGATCATCCCCCATAACATCCAACGAATCATAACATCCCACGGACCTTCACCACTGCATAAACTACCCCCTTCATCCCATCACAATATTCACCCAATACCCTCAACCCACCAAAACCTCCCCTTTCAACTAATCTTGGTACCCCCGTATTCCCTTCCCTAAAATAAGCCACACCCACCAGCCAATCAGAACATCCCCTCCACGTCCATCCTTCCTTTTAGGCCATGCTCATCGACCAGTCAGAACGTCCCCCGTTAACCTCCCCTCCAATTAGGCCACGCCCACCGATCAATCAGTTCATCCACTATACCTAACGTACTCTACTCATGGCGGATGAAAGTTGCCAATAAATACGTGAAAGCAGACTCAATTTCAAGTAAATCTGAAAAAAAATGAATGCTCTAGTTCTAGGACCAAAATTATAGCCTTCCGAAAATGTACCTTTTTGATTGAATTTTGTTAAACATCTTTTTTTTTTAATTTCTCGTTTCTGGAGTACGAAACATGGAAAAATGCTCTTATAATATTATGTATCTTGTAATGGAAAGAAATGATAACCCAACTAACTTAATTGTGAACTAAAAGCTTTTATTAAATTAGGTTATGAAAATATGATTAACTTTTAAAATGAGAGAAGGCTATTATATTTACACAATGCATGTTGCAGCCTAATCGCGTAGTCTGGATGATTCTTAGGGACTTTATATTTTGTCCAGAAAACGAGAAATTAAAAAAATCGATGTTTAACAAAATTCGATAAAAAAGGATCATTTTCAGAAGGCCATAATTTTGGTCCTATTAGAGCTAGAGCATTGATTTTATGTACATTTGCTCGAAATTGAGTCTACTTTTATTTATTTAGTGTCAAATTTCACTAGTCATGCATAGGTAAGAAGTTATTGCCCAAAAACTAAAATTGTTAATTTAAAAAATTCAAAAACGACCTTCGCAGGCTATAAATCCCAAACCTTTAGAGATAGAACGTTCATTTATACATAAGTTTTGCAGCAAATTTTATGTACTTTCATTCTTGTAGAGGTACTTGGAACTTCGAATGGATTGGAAAGGAACAATTTCTAAAAAAACTCAAGTTTCTCCACTTTATCTGCGATTTTTCAAAATTATGGAACAGTTTCAGTTCTCGCAAGATGTTCAGCAGTTAGAACCTTCGCTTGTATACTGAACTTAACGGTGTAAGCCAATACAATTTCACTTTTAACTAATATTCATGAAAATGTTGTAGTAGACCTTTTTAAAAAAATCAAAAATTAAGTTTTCTCAAAAATGGCCCAAGCGATTTTTTTTCTTTCTGTGCTCAAAATGATTGTGAGACATCATAAAAATGTAATCGAAAGAAAACCGGGAGGTGCAAATCCCTATGGGTGGAGCTTAGTCCACCGTGCCTCTATTACTTTATTAGGTGGAACAACTATCTTATTAGTAGGCGAAACTATTCAGTTTGTTGCAACAACAATTTGAATAGTTACATCAACTCGTAAAAGTTTGTAAATACTAAAGTAATTTGTCCAAGTACTAAAATAGTTGGCCCAACGAACCATTTTTTTTAGCGACACACCCGTACAGAAATTCTTTACCCTGACCATTTCTTGACATAAAACGCTCAACCGAGCTCCCTGTTTCATTCTAGCTTCCGAAAGAATTATCGGTATGATTTGCGCTTTCGCACACTTTTTCAGAGTCCGAACAGAAACGTTTAATTCATTAAGCAGCATGTTTTGATACGCTGCTTTTTTCGGTTTTGATTAAACCGAAAATTGCCACTAAAAAAGTCGCAAAATCCATTTACGGTCAAGCAGCAAAATATGAAAAAAAATGTACACGAAAAAGGTTAAGCCTAAAAAAGATCTACTTTCCGTTTTTGTTGCTTTAGAGGTGAATAAAATAATTTTTAGTGAAAGGAAAAATGTTTTTTTCTGTTAAAAAACTTATTTGTAAATTAGTTAACTTACTTTTTTTATAACAACGGATTTGATCATTATTCAAATTATTTATATTTCCTAAGTTTCTCTATATAGATTTAACATGTTGCCTAATATTTTCCAATCGATTCTGAAGAAAAAATTGAAAAAAAAGAACAACAATATTTCCCTTTTTGTGGCACTTTGCGTTGAATAAACAAATATGAAAAGCGAATTGGGAAATCAGGCTCCACAGAACTGTTAAAAATTTAATTGCCTTTAATTTACAACACAAAAGTTGTATATCGGATAAAAATTGAAGGCTGTAGACTTTTTTGAACCGTAAATTCCACTTTAAGGACACTGTGGGACACGCGAGCCGGTCGTCGCGCTTCGTGCTCGGTCTTGTATTTTCTTCACACTTATTTAGTAGTCCTCATAATGTCGAAACTTCTGCTTTTAAAGAGATGATTAAATTTGATTTTTATTTCAAATTAAAAAGGAAAGTAATTTACTTAAAGCTCTATCGGCTTTACGGAACACATTCTTATCATGATACTCGCACTTCGCGCTCGATTTTCTGCATGTATTTTTATAATTCAGTTTGCCTGAGAAATAAAATGTTTTTCCTATCTCGCATAGTTTTGCTGGAAAATAGAATTTCTCATTTTTAATAAGATTTTTTACGACTAAAACAAGAGTCATGTGTCTGATAAAAAAATGGTTTGAAGCACATTTGTAGAACTTTTTGAGAAGAACCAGTTTCTTTTTTAACATTTTTTTCGTATTTCGCATAGTTTTGCTGGAATACATAGTTTATTATTTTTATTAACATTCTTCACGATAAAAAACTATGTGACTTATTAAGTTCGCTACAAAAACTTTAATTTTACTGCAAGCAAAAGTAAATTTCTGATTTTGTAATGGAATTCTCAAAATTTCAGGTTATTAAATAGAATCCCCGGTTTTCAGGTTAAGTTGACACCCTGTTTATCGGTCGAAAAAGTCGTTATCTGTGCAATAAATTAATTATATACACCATTATAAGTTACCATCGTTACATTTAATTTGCACAATTTAGAGCATCTTTGTTTAGCCAATTTGGGCCCTCATTGGTCTTAAAATAGTCGCGCCGTCGATCTCATCAGATAAGAAAAATCGGCGTCACCTCTACTTTTTCCCGGTTTTTTTCACAGATCCACATTAGCAGATAAATTTAACTATTTTATTTACTTCTTAAGTAATTTTTTATTGTCTAAACAATTTTTATTTGTTTAAATAATTTATTTTTTCACAAACATTGTAAATTGATGTGGTTTTTTCAATGCTACAAGCTAATTAATTAACATAAAGAGTCAACGTATTCCTTTTATAGGAATTAGGCTATGGGAATAAAACAAACGCTGTGCTTTATAAAAGAACTTGTGCTTTAATTTTAAGAGCACTTCAGAAGGCACGTCTTTCTTGTATCGAAAGCTGATCAAG
>JBAGKK010030751.1:0-10981 GCA_037177015.1 Euceroptres primus
AAATATTATTTATTTCTTTATAATATTATTTTTAGATAAATTTTAACCTGAAGAAGGCACAAAAATGTTGCCGAAACATTGTTGTAAACATATTTGTATAATAAATGATCGTATGACCGATGATTTCAATTTGAAATTATTCTTAATTTCAAAGTTGGACGATGGATGGACGATCGATGAATACATTTTGTTGTTAGTTTAACCTTCAACTATATTTTGGAATTTTTTCATAAATGAGTAAAAGAATTTTTTCTAGAACTTTTTTAATTGTACAAACTATTTTCTTAAAAGTTTTTCGTATCTGTAGTTGTTTTCGAGAAAAATGTGAAAGTTCGATTTTATGGAAAAAAATTCTCTTGGCCACAAAAGTTATTTAGCCCGCATAAAACTCACAAGATGTCTTACCTGTTATTGTACAAATTCAACAAAAAATTGGCAAAGAATATAAGTGTGGGTTTTTTGAGAAAATCTACTATAAATATTTTCAAAAAAACTGCCGCCATTTTGTTAAGTTTCAATTTTTTCTAAATTTTCTGGCGGATCTCGAAAGAAGACGATAAACGCTACGAGAATCTGGGAAGAAATCTTAAATATCTTAATTGGGTCAAAAGTTATGGAAGTTTAAAGAAAAAATTTGTTTTTTTTTTTTTAAAACAAAGCAAAAAATTCAAATACTTGTAACTTCGTAGAAATTTTTTTTTACAAATCGCAAAAATACTTATGGCCTAATTTCCTCTAAAAAACAACATATTTTGTCCCCGAAAGATTTTGCCACTTCGAATGTAGAACCTGCCTGATTTGAAATGGATTCGATCATTGCATAAATTAATAGTTTAATTATTTTATATTTAGTTCTAGGCTAGATATCAAAACGCACGTATCAGCACGTTAGGCATCACATCCTTGGAGCGTAACTTAAAATTCAATTCTTGAAATTTTTTATTTTTAATACTTTTTTTGCTTTTCCGATTGTTAAATGATTTAATGATGGAGGAGCAGCTATATTAAAAATAGTTAATATAAATCAAAATAATCTTAAAGAGGGTATTAAATTTATTAACCCTTTATTTAAAAACATTCTTCGAGTTCTTAATTATAAAATTATATATAAATTATTTTTAAATTTATAAATTGTCATTTTATTGCTTTTGAATTTTTTAAAATCTCTCAAGATTAAATTGTTTAAAAAATGAAAGCTTCAAAGTTTTTCATCTTTAATAAAAAAATAAGAATGTATTCAAATCAAATGCTTTTAAATTCAAGTATTAAAACAATTTTTAAAAGAATAAAGACTAGAAATTCAAGTTCTTTATTTGTATAATTCATTCTTTTAATTTTCTTGTCAAATATAAAGAAATTTAAATAGAGAAAATGTCATGCGTTCCTAAATGGCATTTTTTTAAATCAATAGAAATCTTAGGTTTTGCTTTCAGGGATATGATATAATTTTAAAAACCATGCAGACTACTTTTCAATATATTGGTTAAGTCTTTAGGATCATAGAGATAAGAATAATCATATTCCTACTTTTAGAGCTTTGAGGACAGTTTCTAATGATTTTTATCCCTTTTTTACAGCTCGTCTCCATTAACGTTGTATGATTCTAGTCGTGCTTTGCCACCGCCAGCACATCACAGCTCAGCCAGACCATTGCTGGCGAGTCATGCGGCACATCCACTGCCCGCACACATGCAACCGACCGCAGTCTACGGTTTGGCCCCTCTTTCTCCGGCCAAACAACATTACCAACCATCCGGTTTGTGGTTCACTGAGTAGGCGTTCGGACCATATGAGAGTGAGGAAAAAGCGATTTTATTGTTCTCTGAATCGAGCGTCGTACTCAGATCTAAAAATTAAAAAATTTGTGCGAAGCAAAGAGAAACTTGAGGATGTGTACCAAATTTGAAAGTAGCTTTCACCACCAGGGGGATTATTCGATGCGCTGTCTCTACGGTTTTTACTTTATTCGATTTTCAAAGAATTTACGATCCAAACATTTAAGTGTAAAATATTAATCCGTCCTATGCAACGACGATCCCACTTGGACTGCCAGCTTAAAATCGTCTGATATAATCTTGTCAGAATTTGCTAAATTTTGATAATTTACATCGATCTAGAGTTTCTCTTTGCTTCCTGCGATTGCAAAAAAGAAAAAAACACTCGATATTGGAAAGTCAATCCCGATGGAAAAATCAACAAGGAAACTTTGACATTGTGTGGAAAAATGGGTGAATCGATTGCCGAGTCAAGCCTGATTCAAAAACAAGCATGACGTTCTCGAACCCAAAAGAGTGAATATTCCACTTGATTTCACGGAAACTTAACCGAGTTGTTTTTCTTTTAATTATTTACGAGAATCGAGTTTGACTAGGATCGATTAAATTTCACCAAGCTTTGAATCTCTCGATTTATAAATCCGATTATTCGATTTATAAGAGATTCAATCTTCGCATGCTGGTAAAATATAAAATTATCTGCAACATTGATGGTACACCTATTGAACGAGCTATTCGTTCACACAATTATAATCGACACGACAAATAAGTTGCATTTCTAATAAGACCTTCGGTGCGTATCACAAGGGTTGTTGTTTTTACTCTTCGTTAACGTTGTCTTAGCCACTTAAGTTGGCAAGATTGTCAGCCGTTTACAATTTCGTGTCAGAAGCGGTTTAAGTTCTGCAGTCAGGTATAGTGCTTTAGTTTCTAAGTCTTTTTTAACACGTTTTCCGTTTTAACGTGGAAACTAACGTATTTTTTAGTGTTCGCCGTAGAAGGAGAGCTACCAAACGTGCGCGTTTAGCAAAGAGTATTAGAAGTTTTAACGATTCTTTCGTTTTGCTTAAGCTATTTAGTAGATCAGGAGAAAAACGAGTGGGCGTGCATGACGTTCACCTTTATTCTATTGTACAAAAAAAATTCTTAAGCCTTAAGAACTAGTTTCAGTCACACTCGGTTGCAAAAACCGATTTTTGTGTGGCGAGCTCTGCGTTTTGAAACAGCCGCATTATTTATTATTATTCTCATCCAGAATCATCGTTCTCGCTTTCAGAAAGCTCAATCAGTCTGCCTTCGAAATTCTTCCTGAAAAAATAAATTCCACAAATTGAATTACAAAGAGAATTAAAATTTTCCAGTGGATTTATTTTTTTCTTGCGATTCTTTTGAATTCAGAATCTGACAAAGCTACTGAAAATCCATCCTTATCTTCATCATTATATATTACTACGTTTGTTACAACTGTCGTTATGATATATTTCTTGTAAATAGAAGAAAAAAAGCGATTTCATTGTCAAGAAATTTGAATCGCAATAGTTTTGTATTCGATGCACTTTTACAACTTTAGCGGTTTCGTGCGACGTCTAGCTCTTACTCGTATACACAATTTACTCGACCAATCCCACAAACCGTTTGTTTTAGGCTACGCGCGCAATCTATTCCGCTTTAAAAAAAATATAGAGAGGATATCATTTCACGTACGTTGTAGAGGATCTTTACTTTCGTAACGCGTTGGTAATCGCGTGCTAAGAACTGTTGAATATAAACGATAGTTAAATAAGGATTGTGGAATGCCGGGAGTGAAAACTAATAATTCTCGATTTTATAATCATTACTATTATTAATTATTATTAATAATATTATTACTCTTAGTTGCTTATCGCTTTCGACATCATACAAGGAACACTTTCCCATACGATTAGTATAATTTTTTCGAGTACCTTTCTACGAAAGGAGAAACTTCACCGGATTAGATATCGTTTCAATAATTCTCCCATGTTGCAACGAAGGAACTACTGTTCCTATTTGTATATAGATATTTCTTTGTGATTACGTTTTGACGACTCTTTTTTTCGAATCACGTTCTTCCTCACTGATTCTGAACACGTTCTAAGATTGATTTGTAAATAAAATTCTTAGAGAATTATTTTTCATTCTCCCTTACTTCTTCTTCTTCTACTTCTTCTGTCGATGTTTTTCAAGCGCATCGATTTAAAGTTTTTAACGGAATGACGCTTAGATATTGTTTGCTAAATATTTGAAATATATGAATATATATTATAAATAAAAGTGAAATAGATTCTAATGGACGGGATTGACGATACGTTGATTATAGTGATACGCGTCCAGAATATTAGATGAATGCGCGTTTTAAGTATAAAATTATTGTAAGACATTACAAAGTTTTAGATACGTTACGTAGGGAATTACACACTCTAAGGAAATCCTCCACTTCTACTTGATAATAAACAATTAAGAATAATGCCTCAACGTTAGTCGTAAAATGATGAAATTCTCAATCTTCCAACTATGTGTGTAAACTTTCTTGCATCTTACTCGTCTCTGCATTTGCAGGATATATTTCAGGTTTTTTAGGCAATATTCTAGTTTTCGTAGATGGTTAATGTTCTGTGCAGTAAATTTTTTTTGAATAAGTAAAACTGCTGGAATTTCTGCAAAAGCGAGAATAGAAAGGCAAAGTTTGTGCATCGAAATTGTCAAGATTGGTGAAATATTTATGTTGACACGACGTGTATTAACACATTACTACAATTTACGATGATATCTAACCAAGTCGATGTGCCTGTTTAACAAATAATCGTATTATATATGATACATATACATTTAATGTAACTTGCTGAAATGCTAAAAAGTCTTTTATTAATATTGGAAATAAGTTCAGTGAAAACGTTACAATCAACGTAAATGTTGCGCGTTATCAAGAAATCACGTTTTTCGTGCTCGGCACGTACGTAACACCCATATACATATGCTTCCACGTATGTCCATAGTACATAGGAAGAATTTACATTCTTACCATTAGTCATATCGATAGATTCTTCGTAAATACGTCGCTTTAATAATATCTTTTTGTCTATGGTTATCGTTTCGTCTATTAGTTTCTCGATCATAAATTTCGCGCAAAGGTACCGGTAGACAATCGTGTTAATTAATTAATTAATTATTTAAGTTTAGTTCCAGAGGTCTCCTGTTGACTGACGTATCTTTTTTTTCTGTTTTTGCTAGTCCTCCCATCGTTTTCAAAAAGCGAACTTTCTGTTGCAAACTGCCTTGAAGGTTTTGCACAAGTTTCTAAAAATTTGAAGTCTTTCAAAATTCATTGCTTTTAACCCTCTGCCTGGTCATTCAACCGTTATTGTCAAAAATCGTCAATTCGGACACTTGGTGGGGACAATGGGAGCGTTCTATGGCGCTGGAGTGGGGAGACGTTGGAGTGAGAGACGCTGGAGTGGGGAGGCGCTGGAGTGGGGATAAGGTAGAACAGGCAGAGGTTTAAATTGAAAAGCTTTTAAGTTTGAATAGTGGCTTTTAACTCTGAATGTTTAATTTAAAGGCTTCCAAACTAGCATCAGATGCTTAAAAAATTTGACTGTCTTTAAATTAGGCAAATATTAGATTAAAAATGGAATCACTTTTGCATTTCTTTGCTTCAGTGGGAATAGAAATTCGTTTCATTAAGGGGCAAATCGAATTTTGTCAAATTGATATTTAACGAGTCAGGGTGAAAGAACGTCTGCCAATACGAGTTTATCATCTCAGTCACACGTAAATCATTTGCGATACATTATAACGAAACACTATAAAGTACACACCTAATTAATTAACGATAAAAAATGAAGCTAATAATGCTCTGTGTATAATAATTAAAGTACTGTAACCGTATTGTTGGTTCTAGTTGTGATATTTTACTAAGAATAACGTCGTTAAGTGGCGGTAATGTTTGTAAATTTTTTGGTAAATCGAGAAAGGGTGAACATGATGAAAAAAAAAACAAAATATACCTTAATCATAAAGCCTTAGAATGTACGTGAACGGTGTGAGGTATCGATTAATTAGACTCGATAATGACAGCGTTAATATCTGCTCAAAAAATTCTTTGTAAAGTATAATCTCACGGGTTTGGGCACACACTTTTTCAAGTAGATTTATAAATGAAAATAAATCACTAATCATAGAGGGAGTGAATTAGAATCGAAGGAAACGATTGATTTTTAATTGGTGGTTTAATTTTATGTAATTTTAACTTGTCTCTTTTAAATCGTATGTGGATATAACAATTTTTTTATGTGTGTTTGAGTTTGAAAGGTCCCCTTGTTTTTCCAAATTTTAATCTATTTTAAATTCACAATTTCTGTCTTGTCTGTTGGCTCGATAAAGAGAGAAGGATTGTTCTCGCTGAGATTAATCTTGTAGGATTTTTGGATCAGATTAGGATGTCATAAAATCGAAGCTGTGTGTAGATTTAATCACAAAAATGGTGTATGTAGAAAAACTTAAGGAAATTCGTCTTTGACTTTTGCTGAGAACTTGACGATTTGAATTCAAAGGACCAAAAACGATTCTTAATTTTCTCCAATTGCCAAAAATAACAAGTACATAATATGTATCTGCATATTTGAAAGCTTTTCTAAATGTGTCTTTTCTAAAATTTGCATTCAAGATCTCAGCAAGTGATAAAGACGATTTATACATCAAAAGGAACTAAAATCACTAGTAGGATTTATTATTCATAATAATGTACGAATAGCTTGTATATTAATATTGCATCATTGTAAAATGTATTACGGGAGATAGTTTGTATCCAGTATCAGAGAGAGAAAGGACATATAGAGAAATAACATATTTTTGGATTTATTAGAGTACAATACGTGTTCCGTGCGTTTTCATAGGTCTAGATTGAACATAGATTTCGATTAACTTAAACTACTTGTGTGAGAATCGGGCCAGACGTTGTATATTGTGCGATGATCGCTTTAATTAAAATCGAATCAAGTTTCTTGAATTTTTTGCTGCTGGTTGGCATTTTCAAACCAGACACATCTCGAATAACAGATTTGATCAAATCATTTTTGTTTGTCATCTATTTAATAGATTATAATCGATTTTTTTACTAGTCTAAAAATAATGTCATCTAACTCTGATTGTTTAAGACTGATGATCAGAAAGTAGTGACAGAAAGTTTTGGTCTTGAAGTAGACTGCGTACCAAGAATATTTCTTGTCTAAATGAATGTCTAAAATTCGGTAAATGTGCTTACCGTCCATGTAACGTAAACGAAATTACATTTGCGAGTGTGTCCTATTTGTAAAATATGTATTTTATGACTCGTCTATCGCACGAAAGAAAATATTTTGAGACTTGAATTTGTGCGCGCGGCCTGGTTCGAGCAAAAATATTGTCTGACTGTTTTCTCAGAGTTATCAACGTTTACTGTAAAAGTTGTAACGCCGCGAGTAACAATGGCAGTGGGGCTTCACGTATAAAATCCTAGAATTATATTCGGTAATCGTTAACGTTACACTTAGTGTGTTATACTGTTTAGAATTTTTTTCTAGGCCTTGTACCCACTGAAAAGGCGAAAATCAGTTAGCTTTCTCGATAAATTAATTCTTGCTTGGAAATTCAGTTAGATTTAATTAAGAGAGAGAGAGAGAGAGAGAGAGAGAGAGCGCGCGAGAGAGACAGCGAGAGAGGGAGAGAGAAAAAAGTTTGAAAATTAGATAGAGGAAGTTGACTGATTTAATCGTTGAGTCAAAAATAGCATAAATAAATCGTGCGAAATAAAGGCGCAGGGTTCGCTTCCGAATTTGATAGATCTTCAATTTTCGATTTCTTAAGCACATTCAAACTTCTCTAATCGAACCAAAAACTGAACTCCAAAACGCTTAATAAAGAGAGTCCGATTGGAGTTTCTTATCACACGAATTTCATCACAAGACGATTGTGCATAATATGATTTATTTCAATCCGTGATAAATGAAAAAGTTCCCTCGCGAAGGAATCTTGCGACTTTTTTTTCTAGAGGACCTAGCAACAGTACTCGTTTAGGCTTACAGAGTTAGGCAAACCTAAATCTTTATAACAGCAAAGTTCCATTAACAATAATGATAAAAAGAATGCAAAGCTTTCTGACTGGTGTTTTATACATAACGTTTGTAGAACTAAAAAACTGCGCTATACGATTATACAGGTATATGTAACATATTCGCGTATACAGTTATTGATTTATAAGCACTTGTATAATATACATTATCCCTATTATATTAATTATCGTTTTAGTCGATTGCAATTTTTGCTCTCCTGTCGTTATTATTAGTTTCCGTCACTGAATTCTTCTCGTTCGAGTTTAGTGAGCCACCTTTTATCTGCAACTTAATGGACAGTGTGCGTTAAATCGTTCTAGGATTTCAAGTCAAAAGTCTTTGTACATTTTCGTCGCTTATTTAGGCATTAGGGTCGCTCTCGGAAAAATAAGAACTGGCACTTTTGGAAATTTTCAATTCGGAATATTTAAAAAGAGTTAGTGCTTCTTTTTCTGGAAGGTTATCGTTATTATAAACTTTGCTTATAATGCGTGACTTTATCTTGAATTTAAAAAGGGGACTTTGATATCTTTGAAATAGAATTTTCTTTACTTTCAAAAATATTTGTTTCAAAATATTTGGAAGAGTCGATAATTTTATTTCGTCGCTTAGATCTTGGATGTCGATTGTCGTCAAATTGTTGTCCCTTGTAAAAGTGCGCACGAGACTCGTGCCATGTCGCAATAAGCGGAAAATGATAACAATACAAAATTAAAAAATAAAATAAATTGAGCGACTGTAATTTGAAGTTACAATTAGTTGGAAGTATTACGTTCGCAGAGCGTGGTCCGTGTGTCAAAATTCGTTTTCCTCAAGGTGAATAATACAGACACAGTTTCAATCACTTATACACGGGGCTCGGTATTATTTGTATACTTATGAATAAAGAATTAGGCGTACTGATAACGATAGAAATTGTAATAACAATTAATAAACTAGTAACAAGATCCGCCAGTCGGCCTACGCTAAATTATTCCGGAGATCGATCAGAGTACAAAGAGTAGAATTAGTTTGATCTCGGAAATAGTTTACGCACGTTCGACAAAGCGGCGTCACCATTGACCACCGATTGCCAATTGTAATTAAATCAGTGTCAAATGTAATAAATCAACATTGTGGAAAGCATCGAAATTGTACACGAATTCTTCAAAATCGACCAAGGAGAAATCACTAAATTCATTTTCAATTCTGAAACTCAATGAAAATACAAATTGTATATATTATTAGAAAAAAAAAAGGAACGAATTTTTAAGCCAGTAAGTCTTGAAAAATTAGTAGTTGAATTAATTTATATCTTGCATTTATTTCTGATTTTATGAATTCTCTCTTGGTGGTTTTTTGAAGAATCGTTATAGCCAGATTGGTTTTAAGAGAAGGATAATGAATGGTGACGATTTACTTAATGAGGTTTGAATTTATTCATTGATATCGCACGGGGATAAAGTCTATTTGATATTTATATTTTAGTATACCAATGGGCTGATTATTATACATTTAGTGTATTGTAATGTTATTGATTAATTGATTATTCAGTCGATGTGCAGCTCGTCGATGATCGAAGGATGAGATGATGATGGAATGTGAGGGAGTCGAAAAAATTGTGATCAATGTAACGAATTGCACATCGATGCTTGTACCACGGTTTTCTGTATATTACTGTAGTATATAATCAAACACTAAAGACTAATGCTTAAGGTGATCAATAAAGCTTCGGGATGCGTGATATTTTCGAAGTCGTGAAATACACAATTATATATATTTAAAAAGGATGAAAAACAGAAAAAAAGTGCGCAACACAAGAACATCAAGTACGATATGTTAGTGGATAATAAATTGAGACGTGAGAGTTCCGATCTTCAAGTCGGTTCTTAGAACGTTTGAACGAGAAAATGCTCTTATTATTTCTTTCTTCACATTTTTTATTCTCTTCTTCCAGTCTTTTTATCCACTTTCATTTTTCATATTTGTGATGAAAATGTCATCTTATTTTTTAATAACCTACATGAATCACCTATACATGAATAACCTACATGAAATATGTGACTTTAGAGATGATTATCTTTTCAACTTTTCGGATTTCGAATTTTTAAATGAGTTTTATATCAAAAACGATCAGAGATTCACAATTTTAAGTTGTAGATTTCTGATCAGCGGGTCAAAATACATAAAATATGTGAAATTCAGCAGTTTAGTTTTTTCGATCTTGCATCTTTTTAGATTCTCCATTTTTAAATGAGTTTTATCTCAAAAACTATAAGAGATACGCAAGTTTAAGTTGCTGATTCCATGATCAGCGGGCCAAAATATAGGCGAGTGACCGATCGGCAAAAAGTCGTCAAGAAACCGAGAAAGTAACTAACTGCGTATAACAGTCCTTTTTCAAGGTGTCTAGCGGACCGGGAAATCGGGAAAAACTCGGGAATTTTATTTTAACGCAAAATATCGGGAATAACCCGGGAATTTTATTTTACCGGGAAAACCCCGGGAATTTTATTTTACCGCGAAAAAGCCGGGAATTTTATTTAGAATCGGAATTATACTTATCTTTAATCACAGACTGAAGTGATATATTAATCGAAAGTACATATTTTAAAACTTTCGAAAGACGTAAAATAATTTTTTTTAAGATTATGCAGTCAGAATCGCAAGTAGTTGCTTAAATGCTATTAAAATCTGAAGAATAAAAAAATATAAAATATATCACTTCAGTCTGTGATTAAAGATAAGTTTGGCACGTGTAAATAAATAATTATTTTCTTTACGATATACATTTTGTATATGGGACATTATTTGTCAAGTCGACTGTTCCGAAGAAAACTCAACAAAGATACATTCTGTAATCGGAAATCTTTGTTAAGACAATTTTCTTCGGGACAGTCGAAGTGTACCCACCCCAAAAAATGAATTTCTCCGATCGTACTCAAATTTACAAGAAGTTCAGTCCTATTAGGTGGCACTTCAAAGAAAAAAAAAAGATTGATCAGATTGGTCAAAAACTCGCCGAAGTAGAGGGGGTGAAATTTTTGTACTTGGCGCAAAGAGCCTCTATTTCGGATATAAATATCTTTTTATGTAAGGCATATAACAAATTTTGACCCA
>JBAGKK010030762.1:0-10980 GCA_037177015.1 Euceroptres primus
GGCAAGTAATGATACCGGTAAAACTAGTGGCTGAACTGAAGTAGGCACTATTCTACGTAAACCAGTATCTATGAAAACCTGAAAAAGGAACTTGGGTAAGCGGCATACTGCTGTAAACCCTCGGGAGCAATTCCCAGAAAAAGAAGCTAGTGACAGCAAGCTGCCGATACGTCGTGCCGGTTCATCATCTTCCTACGAGGGAGGACAAGAAGAAGTTAGTAGCAGCAAGCGGGCGATACGTCGTGCGTGGTTCATCATTTCTTCGCACGAGAAGGACAACCACGCAGCCGCAAAAGCAACAAGTAAGCATTCAATTTAAGAAAATAAGGAAGTGAATTTTGTAAAAGTGAATTTTGTAAAAGTGAATTTGTAAAAGTGAATTTGTAATAGTGTGATCCCTCAAACGAAAAGTTTTATAAAAATTAAAGTAGAACGAAAATCGTGAAGCGAACGCGACAAGGATATCCTTTTCTCGACAAAAAATAGATAAGATAGCATTCTCATCCTCCAACAACAGACCAAATGCTACAATCCATCTTAGCTAAGGTGACTACTTTAGAAATTAGTATGAACTTTTTCACAGAGGAAAACGTAAACAGGGTTGAAGAAATTAGAAACTTAGCCAGCCGAGTCGGAGTGAGAACTCAGATACAAACAGATAGGGAGGATCCGGAGATAACATCGGACGACGATGAAGGAGGAAGCGTTATTAACCAAAATCGAGAGCCTAGCTATCATAGGAGAGATCAAACAGCCCTGGCTGCTCTAGGTCCTACGCGATTCCCGAAAATCAAGAGCTTAGCAATTACTATAGAGAAACACCTAACTACCCCGTTGAGCCTACGCCCCCGCGAATTCTCAAAACCAACAGCCTAATTATTGTAACAGGGAAGCACTCAACTACCCTGTTAGGGCTATGCCCCCCGCGAACCCCCAAAACCGAGAGCCTGTCTACCAGAACAGGGAAGTACTCAATCACCTCGTTCATCCTATGCTTCCCACAAATCTTCAAAATGAAGGTACGATCCAAGCTAATGAAATTGTACGCACTATCAAACTACTTAACGGGCAGAACGATGTAGGGACAGAAGACTTTATCAAAATGGTAAAAAAGGCGAAAAAGCGGTGTAATCAACCCGATCTTCTATTAGACTACGTGATAGCGGAAAAAATCCAAGGAAACGCGGAAAGAGCTGTAAGATTTACGGCCATCAACTCGTACGAAGACCTTTTCGAAACCTTGCGCCAAAATTTGAAACAAACCGGATCAGTTTCAGCGTTAAGGAGTAAATTAGAGAGCTGTAGACAGGGACCCACGGAAAACGTTCAAAATTTTAACCTCCCGATTTCAGCAGGGAGCAGACAACACCCCAATACAGACCACCCCAATCTGGGATAACGCAAGGCACCAGTACAGACAAATCGAAACTGAATTGTCACAGGTGCGGAAAACTAGGACACTTCGCTATTCAGTGTCAATCACACCAGCAACGAAATTTTCCAATCGGAACATCCCAAAAGCGACCCCCGCAAGTCCGAAATATCCAGGAAGAGAATCAGGTAGATTGTTTAGACCACGAGCAGATGAGTCGAGAGGAAATAGAAGAGCAGATCCATTACGAGGATACAGCCGAGTATCAGCCATATGCGGAAAGCTCCAGTCAATCGTGGGACGAGGAACAAGCGGATGTACTTACAGATTACTCGTCGATACTGGGTCATCTATAAACCTTATCAAGGAAAAGACAATACCGAGCGATTCCACCACTTTTCAAATGAAAAACAACTTCCTTATGGGCCACGATAAACACACATCAACGGAAGCAGTATATTTGAACTATTTTAATAAAAAACATCTTTTTCACATAGTTCACAACGACTTCCCATTGCCTGAGGAAGGTATAATAGGAATACCATTTCTCACGAAATTTCACATGTATGCCATCACCCCGAAATTCTTGATACTTGAAAATATCAAACTACCATTACATAGTGATGGAACCTATGTCCCTGGGAGAACCGCAAAGGTGAAAAACATCCAGTTAGAATCTGACCTAGACGCAGACGTTTGGATCGAGGGAGGCGAAAATGTACCGTCTGGGATTTACCGGATACAGAATGGAAAATTACAGACACCATTCTTTAATTATTCCGATAGGCCGATAAGAGTGACTGCGCCAAGTTACGAACCCATTGATAGAATTACGAAAATCTCGGAACAGGAAATAAGCAAGCCGAACGAACCAATAACCCAAGGATCCTAAATTTATTAGAAAAAACCCGTATGGATCACTTGGAATCAGAACTGGCCGATCCCATTTGGCAGATCATTTCTCAATACACCGATGTATATACTGTAGACGGAGATCCCATACCTTGTACTAATTTAACCGAACATGAGATAATTTTAAAATTCGATAAAATTATTAACATTAAAGCCTATAGACCGCCAGAAAGCCAGCAAAATTTTGTGAAAGAAGAGGTTGCTTCTTTACTCCAGCAAGGTATTATAAGGCCTTCAAGCTCACCTTTTAATTCACCAATATGGGCCGTACCCAAGAAGGGTGGAAAATTACGGAGGGTCACAGATTACAGAGGAGTAAACCTTGATGCCGATCCAGATGCTTACCCTTTGCCGGTTATAGATGACATTTTAGATCATCTAGGTAAGTCAAAATTCTTTTCTGCATTCGATCTCATCAGAATTTGACCGAATCCCTATGAAGGAAGAATCTAAAAAGTATAAAGCCTTTTCCACAAAAGATGGACATTTCGAATTCAACAAAATGCCGTTCGGGTTAAAAAATGCGCCTGCCACTTTCTAGCGCATGATGGATCAAGCGTTACGAGGACTCGTCGGAAAGCATTGTTTTGTATACCTAGATGATATAGTGATCTTCGGACAAACTATTAAAGAACACAACCAGAATTTAATATTACTACTCGACCGACTCAGAGAGACCGGATTAAAACTGCAAGCTGCAAAATGCGAGTATTTGAGACCCGAATTGGAATACCTGGGACACCTTATCACCGCCGAAGGTGTGAAGCCTAATCCAAATAAAGTCAGCGCAGTAAAAGAATTTGAAACGCCTAATAACGTGAAACAAATTCAACCCTTCTTAGGTTTAGCGGGTTACTACCGGAAGTTCATAAAAAATTTCTCGCATATAGCCAAACCCCTAACCGAGCTCACCACGGATGCCTCAAACGTAGGACTAGGAGCCGTACTTAGTCAGGATGGCCATCCCTGCTGCTTTGTATCCAGAACTCTCAACGGAGCCGAGCAAAATTACTCTGCCACGGAAAAAGAGTTATTGGCCGTGATATGGGCAACGCTACGCTTGAAACAGTACCTCTTGGGAAGAACATTTCGAATACAAACTGACCATCAAGCCCTGAAGTGGCTCCACAACGTAAAGAATCCTTCATCCAGATTATTACGCTGGAGATTAAGGTTACAAGAGTATTCGTACAAGCCCACTGAGCACATAAAAGGGAAAGAAAACAAGGTGGCCGACTGCCTTTCTAGATTGTTTCCAATAAGAAGGGACCCCTTACAGGAAGCTATGAAGAATACCGAGATAAGTCCCGAAGAACTAGAATCCAGATTACACGATATAGAGATATTTGACGCCTCTTGTGTTGAAAAAGACTTGACAACTCCACCAAGGATAACTAGTGCGGAGGAGCTAACATGAAATGATAAGGAACGCGAGAGAGAAGGAACGCCCCCAATAGCAACGCGAGAAAACCTCCCCAAATACGATAAGGAATTGTACGAGCAGTTCCAGAATTGGATCAAGGAAAGAGGTGTTAACAATGCCTTGAAAAAGCTAAATGCAGGGGGAAAACTGTGGAGAAAAATTCAAAAACGACAATCGAATGATCAGAATTTAGAAATCCTGCCAATCTATGATGAAAGAACGTGGATTACAAGAATTAACGAAATAATGGCGGACTTTAGAAATCGGAAATTGACTATAGCCAGGTTACACTTCATGGATCCCACCATAACACCTTTGGAAAAAATTAAACCTGAACAATTCATCTACATCTTTAGCCGAAAATATGAAAATTATTTAAACATTTACTACTGCTTCTCACCACTAAGCGAACTGACTCAACAGGAGACACTCGAGATACTAAAGGAAGCACACGGCTTTATTTCTAACCAACACTTTGGCGAAAATAAAACTATAGATAAAGCCAAACAGTTGGGAGAATGGAAAAATATGGAGAATGATGTTTGCAGCTACGTAAAGAAGTGCCCCATATGCCAACTTCAGAAGACCACGCGAATCAAGAGACAGGCCGAAGCTATTATACCGTACACACGTGTTAACCCTAACGATAAGGTGGCAATGGATATTTTCGGGCCTCCTCCTATCACGAAAACTGGAAATGAATACATACTCAGTGTACAAGACCAACTGATTAAATATTTGATGTTAATACCACTAAAAGATGCTAGGGCCGAATCCATTATCGAGGGACTCTTCGATCATTTTATTTATATATTCGGAGCCCCGAAATCTATCTTGACAGACCAAGGAGCAAACTTCGTTTCCGAACTAGTTCAGAACTCCGAGAACCTGTTCAGAATAAAGCACGTGAAAACAACTACCTATCACCCTCAAAGTAACGGTAGCTTAGAAAGGGCTCATTATGTCCTGAAAGATCTACTGAGAACCTGTATGCAGGATACGCGAACCGAGTAGGACCAAGTATTAAAAATAATTACTCTCGCTTACAACACCACTAAACAAGACGGAAGCGGAATAAGCCCGTTCCAAGCCACTTTCGGCAGAACCGATGCTAATTTGCCATCAAGTTTGGCCACCACTCCTAATTTAAAATATCAAGACTTGCTCGACATGTGGAAAGAAAGACACGAGCAGTACCTACAGAAAGCAAAGGAAAAGTTACACCTTCAGAAAGAAAAATACAAAAGGTACCAAGATTCCAAGATAGTTTTACCGCAATCTATTTACGAACCGGGAGACCTGGTTTAGTTTATCAACCATACTGCGACCAATAAACTCTCTGCAAGCTGGAAAGGACCCGAAACTATAATAGAGAGACTAGACAACAATAATTATATAATATTGTTTAACACCGAAAGAACGAGAATACACGTTAACCAGATCATGCCTTATTTTTTATAGAATGAAGATCTTGGCATTATTGACAATTTTGACGCAAATCTGGACAATGAAAGGAAATTACACCTTAATACCAATTACCGGAAATATATTTATCGAGGAAATAGGAACAGCCCACCTTTACCATGAAACCTGGAAGTTAATGATAAGCATGAATGATACCAGTATAGAACAAAGGTTAAATATAGTTTGAGACATAATGAGACTCGCGATTCGAGCGTGTAACTCAAACTGCGCTGAGGAAAAAGAGGTTAGATTAACAGGCGAAAGGTACGAGAGGGCCAGAAACAAACTACAACTACTCAACCAGGTGATGGGTAACAAACGACACAAAAGAGGATTAATTAACGCCATTGGGGACATCGCTAAAACTCTATTTGGGACTTTAAGTAATAACGACCTCGAATATATTAACGAAGAGTTTGATCAATTATACACGGACAATAAAAATATGGCTCAAGCCTTACAGAACAATACAAAAATATTAAAAGTATTATTGGATTCTTCTTAGATTAATTACGGTGAGCTAAAAACACAATTAAAACAAAAAATTAGTAACGCCGAGCAAATCAGAAGAAGCCTCAACAACAATACGAGGAATTTATTTGTGACAACAAAAATTTTAACTTGTGAAATTTTGATAGAAGAACTAACAGAGGACATTAATACATTATTAACAGCAATAAATAACGAGAAACATGGAATTGTGCACCCTCAGATATTAACACCGCAAATGTTAACAGACACCATTCGGGGATACACAGAACTAGGTATCACCTCGATGCCGACCCCGAGAGTTATCAGCATATAATCGACATCAGCGAGGTCAACTTAGCGATTGTCAAGAAATCCCTCATATATGTCATCAAAATACCAATATTATAAAAAGAAGAGTATATTATCAACCATATAATCCCTATTCCACAAAAAGTGCAAAACACCCACCTTGCCCTCATCCCAGAACATGAATTTATATTCCAAACTAAAACTGGATACGTACCTACTGACAAAGACACACTAAACAAATGTAAAGACTTAGCCAACTACAAAATTTGTCACCGAAACCAACCAGATTATAGGTTAATAGATACAGACAATTGCGACGCCAGTATAATTAAGAAATCACAAGAGGAAGCAAAGTGTATATTTTCACCTTTTAAACTGCACAGCGAAAGTTACATTTTAACTAATAAAGGGTGCATAATACTACCTACACGTAGACTCAGCCTTGATCTTGTATGCGAAAACTCACTAACCTCGGTAAAGTTAACCGAAAACACGCTAGTTCAAGGACCAGGCTGTACAATTCTGACAGATAACGTACAGTTGTATTTAGAAAGAAACATAGTGTATAAAAAATCTTTTATAAGTAACAAAACACATAATGTACCTTACGATAAAAATTCACTAGATATATTAGAGGACCATATAATTACTCTACCTAGAGAAGTGATCGTCGATGTACTTAAACAAATGAGACTGAGTTTAGACGATACTGAGAATTTGTTAAATAAAATATGGAGTCATCATCGGTTTTCAACATGGTCAGAGAAAGCTTTCGAATGGTTAAAATACCTAGGATATGCTAGTTTAATATTAATTACGCTATATACATTCTATAGATGTGGATTCTGGGAATTGATATCAAAATGTATCCCTAAAAAGATCTGTGTATTCTGCGTAAAGACCAATGTGCATAATGCTCCTTCGCCAACTGTTATTTACTCTAACATTCCTCCAGTAGATGCAACAACTCTGCATATGAAAAATGAAAACGTTACCTTTTATTAAAAGGGGTTAGGGAGTAAACTCTGTCTAACAAGGGGATTGTAACAGTGGCATACGCCCACGCCTTTAGATAAGAATGAAGGCCTATATATTGTTGCGATCTGGCCCAGCGCGTCAGTTCTAGATAAACCTAATTACTATTCGGAATAAAGAAACGTCGCTCTGACTACGTGTCAGCGCGACTCCTTTTTAAAAACTCAAAAGTCAGAAATTAGAAGAAGTGAAGGTTTACAAAAACGCCCAAAGTTATCTTATAACGAGGACTTTGATGAAGAGGTTTACGATATAAACTCATTGCTCCTTTCTGCTAGCGCAGTATCAATAAACATTCCTACTTTTTATCATTAAATACAATCTAGAGATGATAGGAAGAAGTGGGAACAAGCAATAAAAGAGGAATTGAAATCACTTCAAACTAATAACATCTGGATACTCATACCAAAGCCACAAAATAAAAACATCATTGACTGTAAATGAGTATTTACCGTAAAAAACGATGAACACGGTAATCCAGTGCGATATAAGGCCCGACTTGTGGTAAAAGGTTTTCGCCAACAATATTTGACCGATTACACGGAAACCTTTGCACCTGTTGCAAGAATATCCACTGGTTAAATAATATTAGCATTTGCAAACCAATTTAATTTGTTGGTACACCACATGGATGTGAGAACAGCTTTTTTAAATGGTATATTAAAAGAAGACGTTTTAATGAATCCACCTGAAGGTAGAAAAGTTGAAAATGACCAGGTATGTAAATTAAAAAGGGCATTGTACGGACTGAAGCAATCAGTTCGATGCTGGTTTCAAAGATTTAATGAAATATTAAAACAACTACATTTTAAAAATTCAGAAGTTGATCGATGCTTGTATTTTCTGAACAAAGGTCACATTAATGAACACATTTACTTAATACTATATTTTGATGATTTAGTAATAGTTACAGTTAACAAGATTACAATGGAAAATTTAAAAGTATATCTAATGAAACAGTTTGATATGCTTCATCTAAAAGAAATAAAGCTTTTCTTAGGTATTAAAATTGAACGCACAGAAAATACAATTTCACTCGATCAAACTTCTTTTCTAAAATCGGTGTTACTGAAATTTAATATGAGCAACAGTAAAAGCGTATCTACTCCTTTACCAACCAAAATAGATTATCAAGCGTTAAATTCAGAAACCTATTATGAAGCACCATGTAAAAATTTAATTGGTTCCCTAATGTACGCGATGCTATGTACGCGGCCCGATATATGTACAGCAATTAATATTTTAAGTAGATATCAAACAAAAAACAATGCTGAATTGTGGAAATGTTTAAAAAGAATCTTGCGGTATATTAATGGCTGACTGAAAATAAAACTTACATATTCACGGAATAACTATAACAAAATGATAATTGGATTTGCTGATGCGGATTGGGGAAGTGATGAAATATCAAGAAAAAGTACAACTGGCTATATTTTTCAATTGTTTGAAAACTGTACTATTACGTGGAACACAAAAAGACAATTTTGTTGCAACGTTATCAACAGAAGCAGAATACATGTCACTTTATGAAGCCGCGAAAGAAGCCGTTTGCCTAAAAGCAGTTCTAAACAGCATAAACTGCCAAGTGTCTCATCCCATTCCAATCTATGAAGAGAACCAATGTTGTATTAGTATTGCAACAAATCCAACAAATCATAAAAGAACCAAACATATAGATATCGAATATCACTTTACTCGTGATCAAATTGAGAAACAGGTGCTAATAATATATTATCTTCCAACAGATCAGCAGTTGGCGGATGCATTCACTAAACCTGTAACACCAGTGAAGTTTCTGCAAATTCGTGCAAAACTGAGACCATATAGGCATAGGGTATGACTAACAAATCTACGTTTCCGTTTGTCGTTCAGTCAGTCCAGCCTAAGCTGCTTTACTGTTCGGATGGTCCAATAAAAGGTTTACTAAACATTCCTTGTCTTATTTATAAATTTATTTTACCTGAAAAGCTCTGCTAATAATCAATAGGTGAGTTTAGACCGAGAAAGAGAGGGGAGAGAAAGGGAGAGAAAATTGAGAAGGAGAAATGGAGAAAACATTTTCAGCAACTACTAGAAGCGGGCGAGGAAGAGATCGAATAGGGGGAGGATAACCCGCATGTGGGAGGGGGACGGGAGCCAACAAGAACGCAGGAAGGAGTGAGAATGGAGTTGGATAAAGATGAGAAGGAACTAAACGAGGATATCTCCAGGGAGGAATTAGCGAAAGTAATAAAAAATTTGAAAAGGGAAAAAGCAGCAGGGAAAGACGGACTTACAGCGGAGTTTATAAAAGGATTACCGGCAGTTTGGTTAATAGAGAGAGAAATATACCCCACTGAGAATATACCCCATACATAAGGAAGGGGAAGAAGAGGATACAGGGAATTACAGAGGAGTTTCCTCATTACACATAGAATATAAAATATTAGCAACCATCATGGATAGAAGATTGAGGGTTTGGCTAGTATTATTTTAACGAACATTTTATTAAGTGCAAAATTGTTTTTGTGAAAGGTTCTGTTAGGTATTTTATTGGACCTTAGGAATGAAATTTCCCTGATTAAAATTGGAAGTGGTGTGTTGTAAGCGGCTCTGTTAGGTACCTATTGGGTTCTGTCTTATTCCAAGTGTTAGAAGTACGAAATTGCTTCCCTAACAGGTTCTATCGGGTATTTAAGTGGCATGTTGGAATAAAGTTAAGGATTTATAAGATTTAAGAATATTGAAAAAGACTCTTAGGTATTTCAAATAATTTCCAAGATTTACAAATATTTCAAAGGATTTTTGAAAGACTTCCGAGGATTTCAGTCATTCTGAGGGATTTTAAAGACTTTCAATAAGGTATTTTAATAAATTTTCCTGGATCTCAAAGGATTTCATAGGGGTTTGAAAGGTATTTTAACAGCTTCCCAAGAATTTCCAAGCACCTAAAAAATTTCAAGATATTTTCAAAGACTTCAAATGATTTTAAACATTTTAGGGTATTTCCAAGGATTCCAAAGATTCCAAGGAATTTTTAAGAGATTACAAAAATTTGATGTAATTTTCAAGGAGTCTAATGATTTTAAGTAATTCAAAAAATTGTATGCGGTTTTAAAGAATTTTCTAGAATTTTAAACGATGTAGAAGGATTTTATAGGAACTATAAGGTTTTAGGATATTGAAAAAGCTTCCAGGGTATTTTTAAAGGATTTTAATGGATTTAATCATATTTTCAAAGATTTCAATGATTTTAAGGGATTTTGAAAGCTCTTAATGTATTTCAATCAATTTTCCAGGATTTCAGGAATTATCATACGATTTCATAGAATTTCACGGAATTTATTGGATTTCAACGGATTGTAAAGATTTTAAATGATTTTATAATATTTCAAGGGGTATAAAAAGGAATTTCATAATATTGAGTGAATCTTAATAGGATTTCCAAGAATTACAGGGTTTTTAATTCCTTAGATTTTAATGACTACGTTTTTGTCATCAATATCAAAAGAGTCAAAAAAATTCTTGATGATATATTCGCACAAATCCTACCGAATGCTTATTTTTCCATAGTGAAATTTAAAAACTGTCAACCTCCAAAACTGATTAAGGTGAAATTAATTGCCCGCAAAAATTTAATAATTCTAAATTGAAATGAGGTTAATTTGGTTAAAAAACCTAACATAACAAGATAAACATTAAAAAATTAGTAACGTTCCTGACTGATCATTCAAAAAGCAAGAAACTTCCAAACAAGCATTTGCGAATTTAAGCTTTTGAAACTAAGCAATTTTTGTTTCAAGGGTTTAAAAATTAATCTTTTTCAGAATTGCGCATTCAAAATTATAATTTTAAATTAAAATAACCCAGGTGAAAAAGTTAGTTTATATATAGTGGACAAGACAATGCTATTTTTCATTTATTTTAGAAACTTTTCTGTATAAAACAAAAAAAATATCGTGTTTTGTCCAGTACATTTAAAATATATATGTATGTATATATATATATATATATA
>JBAGKK010030773.1:0-10980 GCA_037177015.1 Euceroptres primus
CTGAGCGCTTTGAGAAAATTAAACATGATTTAATTTCTAAAGAATCAATAAAATGAGTCGCAAGCATAATCGCGAGCTCTAGGGGCGCTCAAATTAGCGAGCGAGGTGACCTTCGCGAGCTATAAGGACCTCGCGCGCAGCGTGAGGTTGAACGATAACGAAGCGTGACGTTCAATAATATCGGAGCGCGTAGCGCGATGATCAATAATATCGGAGCGCGAAGCGCGACGGCAACTCCGCGCGCCCTAGGCGCGCTCAAACTTGCGAGCGTAGCTTGCGATGAGAATGTGCCCGTGCCCCCGAAGGGAGCCGTGCAGATTTTTTTTCTACTAAAGTATTTTCGTATATTCCTCTTTTTATACAAAAATTAAAATTTCAATATTATCATTTGAAAAGGGCCAATAAAACGAGAACATAGACTCCATCGATGTATATGTGTACTTAATAAATAAACTAAGGTGAGTGTGCTCTACTTGCAAACACTCTCTATTTCAGACTATATTGACGTAAGGTAATCGATTTGTCCCATAGTGACAAACATTATTATTACATCAAAATTAGAACTTCTGTTCTTACTTGATTATTAAACTATTATAGTTCAAAAAAACACGCAACTCTCTTTACACTCTGTAAAAACTCTATTTTTTTAACAACATGAACTTTCTTTTTAAAATAGTGAAAAAATTATTCAAAATTTTAATAAATGAATAAATAAATTAAGAAACTGACAAATTGGCTTTGAACTTCATTGTCTTATTGGGTATTTAAATGTTTCAGAGATTTTTTATTTTAATTAATTTTTTTGGACGACTAAGAACCGTTCATGATCGAAAAATGAATTTTCTAAACAGTACCAAAGTCTGGGGCCTAATGTCTCTGTATAAAATATTTCTTTGATTAAGAAGTTATACTACTCAATAAATCATTTTATGCAAATTACCTAACTTTTTAAATTAATTATACTTGACTGGGCGAAATTCGAAGTATAAGATATTAAGGGGGTGTGATATCACGTTATGATATCACGAATTACCGACGGGGTTTAAAAAATATTCGACAATCCTATTTTTTTTAAAACATAGATATCAAGTTGAAACTTAAGAGAATGATGGGAAATATGAATCGGCACATCTGTTATGTGTCATGTTTTCAAAATTTTGAAAAAAACTTTTTTTCAAAATAATCTTTTTTCAAAATTTTGAAAAAATTACACATAAGAGATGTGCCCTATCATATTTTCTATCATTTTGTTAAGTTTCAACTTCATATCTTGGTTTGTTTAAAAATAGGATTGCCGAATAATTTTTTATACCCTGTCGGTAATTCGTGACATAACGTATCACACGCCCTTGAGATGAAATGAAAATTTCAAATTTTGAACAAAAGAAACTTAAGTATTTTTTCAAAGATGTGAAGTTTGAGTGAAGTTAATGAAGAAACTGGGGAATTGAGGCAGAAGTGGTGGGTAGAATATTAGTCACAGAAATGTTGGGAGTGTCTCTTACACAATAAACTTTGTCTGAGGTCATTCTCTATCTTAAGTTAAAACTCATGTCAATGAAGTTTAAAAATTTTTTTTTTCATTTCTCAATAAAAAAATTGTTCAGATTTAAATACAATATCAGATAAAAATTGTACAGCTAATTTTGCAGAATCTATTACAATTGCACAAAAATAAAGTTTTAATTTATTCTATGTTTACATATTTAATTTATTAATTTTTTTTCGAAAAATAGCATTTCAGTAAACTACATAGCTTATCAGTTAATACAGACGATAAATGTGAATGGCATTTCATAATAAGCGACACGATTATATCATGTCCAGACTTACTCCCTGTGATAAATATGCTATTATTATAATACTTGATTTCTCATTATTGACAGTTTTATTTAAAATTGCAAGATGTGATTCAGCAATTATTATCTCCTTCTTTCCCATCATATCTTATTATTATAAACGGATCTCTTTCTGAAAAGATTGCTGCTTTTATATTATTTAAACTAATCTAAAAACAATTTTTTTCAGTAAAAACAATTAATTGAAGAATGAATATTATATAGTAGGTATTAGAATTTTTAGAGAAATAAATTTTGTACAATAATTTCTTAATAATATAAAAAAATGTTTTAAATTGAATTTGATATTCTAATTTTGGAAATATATATTTCTAATTATTTTATTTATAAAATTTTCTAAAAAAAAAAAAAGTAAATAAAATTAAAACACACTTACCAACTCGAAAAATTTGATTATCGAAAGCCTCGAGATGTTCACCATTGTGACTTATCTAAAACAGAAACCAAGGAAATAAATAAATCATCAATTCGGCAATGGAAAATGCGTTATCACGCGCAAAATCTTTTGGCTGTTTACTTAAATATACAGCGTATCAACGCTGGGGATTACCGAAAAATATGCAACCCGTTTTACACGCCAATGCTATTCTTATAGCATTGGCTACTCTTACAGCAACCCGTGTATGCCGGGTTGCATACTTTTTGGTAAGCCCCAACGTAGACACCATGTATATTTATAGACTTGAATAGTAAATACTTTTCTGGATTAAATTATGCATTTAATAGGGAAAATATTATTTATGAAATCTTTTAATTATTATAAGTACTTCTTAATTAAAATTAATTTGTTTGGGCGATTAAGAACTATTCATAATCGAAAAATGAATTTTCTGAACAGTATCGAAGTCTGGGGCTTAATGTCTCTATTTAAAATATTTTATCAGATCAGACATTCACATATCTCAAAGAATCACTCAATTGTATTGATTTTGTCAATTCATGGAATGATTCTTTGAGATATGTAAATGTCCGGTCTGATAAAATAAAATTAATTTTTTTGGCCTAATATTCTTTTTTAATTTTAAATCTTTTTTTATATGGAATTATTCAGGTCGAAAATTTCGTTTTTATAGATAAATAACATTATTTCTCTATTCCAAGAGGGTTTAAAACCCCCACAGAATGCAATAATTCCAGGTTACAAAGGTAGATCGTAAAAGTGTAATGAGCCATAAAGTTACAATAAGGTAAAAACAAAGGCTGGAGAGCAATAATTTTAAAATTTTCACGTATGTGATGCTTTTATGCGAGTATATTACAATGAGGTGATGTATAGAGTAAAAAGGTCGTATAATAAGTGTAATAATTCAAAAACAAAGATTTATTTTAATCTTTGAATTTTTTAAAATTATTTATTTTTCTTAGAAAAATTGTTCTCATTATTCGTATCTCACAGCCGCGAAGAAAAGGACTTTGATAAACCAAGGAAAAATAAAAATACTTTATTCTCACGCAAACAAACAATTGAACTTGAAGGACTGGAAGAAAAAATTTCATAGTATAGAAAAAAGGTATTTTATTTTTAGTTTGGATTTATAAGAGATTAAGCTTCATGATTACAATGAAATGTAAATAATCAAAATCGTGAGAAGTAATAACAATTGTGTCATCAGTCGCCACTGCATTTCTTTTTAACGAAATGACGAATCGCGTGCAAGAGCAACTTCATGAATTTCTGATGTCGGAGACTTTTTAATTTTTTTTTTTTGCTTCTAAGAAATTTCTTTTTTTCTTCACGAAAATCAATCGTCATAAAATAAGCAGATGTTGTGCGTGAGATCAGCCTCGAATAAACCCACCATAATTTTATATTTGATTCTCGATGTTTATCTTAAATTCTATTTCAATTATCATAAGTTACAAAGGATAAACTGATTAAACGTTTCCTCGTCCTAATTAACAAATTAATTAGAAATAATACATCGATTAGTTAATCGTTTTTTACAAAATGCGACATTAATTATATACTTCCTTGCAAAACTGTGTTCAAAAAATTTAATTCTTGAAAAATCTTGATAATAGAACATTGTATACAATGTGAATAATTTTAATATTACAAATTATAAAATTTTAATTTGAACATTCAACAAGAAAAATTTATTTTAAAAATTTATTCTGGAAAATTATTTAATTAAAGGCTTGATTAAATTCATGGTGTTATTTGATAATAATGAGTGATCAATGTTATTTTCATTTCCAATGAATCACTGAAACAAGCGTATGAAGTGCCTGTTCCAGTGTTGACCCAGATTTCATCTTATTCACCGTGCCATCTTTTTCTTTTGATCTCAAGAACACCTAAGAATTATGTTCAAAATTTTATTGGAAACACGTGTGGTAAATTGCAATTAAACTTATTTTGAGACTACATTTCAATTTATAGGAAATTCCTTAAAAACTGGATGAACTGTGAAATTGACTATTCTGTAGCCTTTCATATACATTTTTCTTGGAATTTATTAAATTCGGAAAATATTTATTTAATTAAAAAAATCGATTTACACAAATATATTTATAAGTGTAATATAGAATTATGTATTAGAAAGTTGAAAATACAAATTTTTTATACTGGGGAAACTGACTTATGTGCAATAAAATCGTGGTTGATTTGATTCTCGATTCTCTTAAAGGCCTTCCCACAAATTGCTCTAATCGATTTTTGGTCAAAGTAATGTAAAGTTTTATAGCAAAACTTGTAATTCGAAAAGTTGGGTCAGTGGAACGGATAAAACTGGCCAAGGAATACCAAACATGGGCAATGAGCAACAAAACTGGTATACTGCGACGCAAGTATCCATGTGTTGAATTCGCATAGTCACTAGAATAAAGAGCAGATCATTACATATTTGCACAGAAATTTTTGGATTTGTTTGTTTAATTAATGTAACCATTCATTCTGTTTTTGCCCTTTCTTTAATAAAGGAAAAATTATTTATTTAATTATAATTAATTAACTTTCATCATAAATTCAAAATCCAATCCAAACATTTGATAGCTTCTGGTTAAAAGTCAATGATCCCTACACGGAGAAAAAGTTTGGAGTAGATTTTACCATGCTAGGCATGAGAATGCTCGGATGAATGCCAAATAAGAAAAATATACGTTTCGCTATAGGATATTTATTAAGCTACGAATTAGGTATGTTTTATGCAAAAAAAGGAAACATTTTATTCTGTAGCATGCTAATTCAGAGGTGACGAAGAGCGATCTCGAAACTACTAAATAGATGGGAAAACTGTACAAAATTGTGGGAATAACTTTATCATGCTGTGAGATAAACGTTAACCATGCTGCGAGATAAACAGAGCGCCGAGAATCCGAGATCGACGTCGATCTTGATGCGCCGTTTCCTTCCAGCAAAGGGGGAACTGAGTGGACCCATACAAGAACCGAAACGTTGTTTGTGCAATATGTATATAATATGTACGTAATATAAAATACAGGATAACTTTGGCAGGCGCAAGGATGTTTTCCCTATTGAAAATTCTTATAATTTTGTCCATTTTGACGCTCCTCTTACCGTTTCCGAAATATATCAAAATTTAAAAAATTTAAAATTCGTTTAAAATTATGAGAAATGCTGCCCTGCTAAACAGAATATTTTACCATGCTTTCAGGGTTCTTCTCGCTTGCCACGCTGACCTCAACTGGCGACGCATTTTCCGTGCAGCATGGTAAAATCTATGCATATTTCTGGGTACTCTTTCACCTTCAATAAACTCGGTAAGATTTAAACAATTATTTTTCTAGAACGCAAAGCCAGTTTATCATGCTCGGTGATAAAAATTTTCTCACTTCTATGGTTAAACTTTTTATAATTTGGATAACTTTTTACTTATTTGACACTCGTCCGAGCATTCTCTTGCTAGCATGGTAAAATCTACTCCAAACAATTTCTCCGTGTAGTCCCCCTATGAAAGGGAAAGGGAACACCAAGAAACGAATTGAAAATCTCGTTCCTATTTCTCCCATTTTTATTTCCTGTGTTTATGTTGCTGTAATTATAGATAGAGGTTAGTAGACGGTAAAAGTATGCGGTTTATGTGAATGATTCATTGGGAATAGAACATTCACACATTTCTAGTCCAGAAAGTGGGATAGGAAAATGTTTTTTCTCTTGTAAATTTTTTTTTCAAAATTTCAAAATATTGCTTATAAAACCATCAGACTGTATGCTATAAAATTTGCAAATTTTGATTCGTTTTTATTCGACTGAAGGTTGCATACCATCCAATGAAAATCGTAAAGTTCTGACGCATCTTCTGATCCAGTCAGTTCATAATTGAAACCTTGAGTTTTAACTCATTCTCCTTTCAAGGAACAGTGAGAACTTCCGGAACTACTATTTTTGCGAGTATGTCAGTAACACACACCCATTTTACATGCATTTTATAAACCTCCATCATAATCGAAACAAAATTAGTTTATAACCAAATTTTTTGTAGGTTTTGAATACAGAAAATAATTTTTTGAAGATTATATTCTTGAAATAAGATTTTTACAATGTAATAAAAATAATCATTATTCCTAAAATAAAAAAGGCCTTCTTTCTGTACCTAATGGAGCGAAAATTAAAAATGTTATTAGAAGTTAGTGAATGTACTAAAAAGAATAGAAATGTAATTCTCTGAAAGAATTTATTTATGTACATATTTTAGACCTTTAACTCAAAAAAAAAATTAAGTGACTTTGACTCTTGTCCTTAGTTTTGGTTGAAAATTCGATAAGGGCTTGCATTCGTTTGGCTTATCGTATACATCGATTTTTCCACCTATTTTTTCACTCCTGCTGTTTATTAGATGAATAATAAAAGGGAGGATAAGCTGAATTTTCGGTTTTCATTAGTCTCTCAAGGTCAAACGAACCATCAAGAAGCATTAAAATTGAAACATTAACGTTTGTGACTTGCAAATTAATAGTCAACTTCGTTTGTTAAATAACGTGATTATCGAGATTTTATCTCGTGCTGTCAGTTTTGAAGTATTTTTAGAAATATCTTTTTATCAAAGCAGAATTTTGAGAAGTTAAATAAAATCTGAATACATATATATTTTTTCCTTAAAAATCTAAAATATTTTTTTGCCCCATAAAAAAATACAAAAAATTATTGTAAAAATAACAACATTTAGAAATATTTCACAAAATTCTGTACATTCTTTTAGCAGAGACGTTCAAGATTTCTAATTTGGTTTCGTGCCGATATTGATATTGACGCGAAGAAGCATTCCAAAGAAAATGCAAATATAATGCTGAAATTTTGGGAAATGATAAAGAATATATTTAGGCATCAATGTCTGGTACCTTTTAGTTTTTACTTTTGAAAAAAAATTTTTGCAAAAATATTTTTTTTTTCAAAATAAAAATTGAAACGCACCAGACATCGATTCCTTGATATATTCCTTATTATTTCCTCCAATTTCAGCATTATATTTGCATTTCTCTCTTAATCAATCCGCTAAATATAAATACAAAATCGATGGGTAATTCGTGACATCATTATCACACACCCTTAAGAAAATTCCACAAATGTTATTGTGATAAAATTCTACATGATAAATTCAAATCAAATAAAAGTTTGTTGCTTTTCGTAAAATAGTGATATTCTGAAAAATAATGTAGGATATTGAATGAATAAGTATTAAAATCTTTCGGGCATAAAAAAAAAGATAAAAACAAAATTCGATGCATTTTCTGTATCACATTTTGCAGAAATAATATAACATCAAGTTCTAAATCTATTTTTAAATTAAAATTCACGAGAATAAAGAACATTTTGGGGTTAAAAAGTTTTCGTAAAAATGAAATTTGAAGTGTATGTATAAATGTTAAAAGCGAATATATACTGCACATATTTAAAGAGAAAAATTGATTTTTTAATTTAATAAAATTATTACAAAAAAGAAAACTTTTTATGTTGACAGAAATTAGCTGATGAAGTAAAATGAATTTTGGAGCAAATGTACTTTGGAGTATAATAAAAAAAAAATTAAGAAATAATTAATATTAATGAAAATTATCGACAAAAAACTTGGAAGAAAATCGTTCAATTGTCAACTCCGAGTGGCCATAGAAAATAAATTCAAACGAAAAACAACGCTCTATGAAGAATTCACATGCATACCACGTCGTTATTTTTCAACATAAACAAAGCCGTTAAAAACCTAAATTTCTTACAAGTTTTAAATGCGCAAAATCGAAAATTAAATTCAAGCCTTACATATATTTTTTACCAATTCATGAAATAAACAAATCTTTAAAATACCGGTTTTTTTAGTAACAACACCGCCTCATGGCCTATTTACTTTTACTAAATATTTAGCCCATCATCAATTTTTATTTTAAAAATAATCTTACTCAAATTGTTGTATAAAAAGAAACTTGATAAGATCAAAGAAAGATTTTTTAAAGTGAAAGTAGAGGTGATTCTTAAAATTCAAAAAAGCAAACAGGTAAAAGACGAGAACTTTATATTTTATAGTGTGCACTATTTGATATATTTATTATTTATCATGTATTACCAGTCCATGATGTATTATTTTTACTGCTTACTCACTTATTTGTATCTTTGAATTAATGCGTGTACGCGAGCGTCCTGTACTGCGTTGGACTTGTAGAAAACGATATATGAACAACACGAAAGCACGAACGCAACTGGCACGGAGGAATAGCGTACAGTGATGCCAGATGGATGGGGCGCTTGCTTTCCTCCTAACAAACTCGGAATTTTCTACTAAATGTACATAACAATTTTTAATTTCTCACTAAATACATGGAACTGAAAAAAATTCCCACTAAATACAAGCAAAATAATTTTTTTTCCCCACTAAATAGACGTAACAACTTCTAAATTTAGTGGGAAAACCTCTAATATATAGCATCACTGTCTATAGCGTGGCATCCCCACTTTTCTCTCACGAATCGACTTGAAATCACGTTTGTATTCAGTGAAGTACCATTTTGGGGCAAGAAAAAGGCATATGATTTTAATTAATAATATTGAAAACAGACCTGGTAATAAAGATGCTAGAAAAGCAACTGAGGTTGAAAATCAATACCAACACAAAACCTTGCTAAATCCCAGTCAATTCCAGTGTCAAAACTCAAAACTGATTGCCAATAAACAACTGACAATATAGGGATGTGAACAGAGAGCGCGTGTAAACGTCTCAAAAATTACCTACCGTCCATGTATTTTTATTGCACCAACTTATAATTAGAGAAATGCAATTATCGAGCTGAAATTTTTGGAAATGATAAAGAATATATTCAGACATCGATGTCTAGTGCGTTTCAAATTTTATTTGGAAAATTTTTTTTTTTCAAAATAAAAACTTCAGCGCGATAATTGCATTTCCCTGCTTTTCTCTAATTATAAACAGGTGCAAAAAAATACATGCACGGTCGATAATTGTGACCTTTGTACACGTATCAAATGCCCTTAATTAATTTCTTAATTGTTTAAATGCAATATCATTAATTTCAAGTAGAAAATTGCGTATTATTTTGATAAATATCTAAAAAATATTTTCTTTTACTTTTAATTATTAAATTTATTGATTTTGGATTGTCTGAGCTAATGAAAAACACAAACATGTTTTTCAACCAATAATTGACTCTCAATAAGATATTAGCTCACTATAATTATTATTATGACGGCATTATGACACAAGCTATTGAAAAATAAAATTACGAAACTTCTTCAGAACAAATTTTCAAGAAAATCCAGTGATTCAATTTCGTTCTTCTTAAGTGCGCTTTTAATTTAATTATAACCTCGTAAAAGATGACACTTTTTAAATAATTTGTATTGTTGAAAAGATAGTATGTAGGTATAGAACTCCGGTGTCAGGAAAAGTTTATTACTTTCAAATAAATATTATTTTTCGTTAGCTTTTGAAATTATTGTTATCATTAAAAATTATTAAAAATTTTAAAACGTTTAAATTAGAAGTTAGATTTTAATTTAGATTAAAAATTAGAGTGAGAAAAGTATTTTAGAACATTTTTGACATACCTATTTGAGAAAAAATTTAATTTCGAAAATGTAAATTTAAGAAAATATACCCATTAAAGAAACTTGAAGCTGAAAAATTGTTAACCAAGTTACCTCAGCAATATTCTCCTCCAAAGAAAATATCATCTTCTGGATTAACGCAATTATTTCAAGTGCATCCAACTGCATACTTGATATTATCAGACTACTCAAATTTGAAGCAATCAGGTACAGAAGTATTCGTAGAGCATTTTTTAAATTTATTGTATTTACAAAACGTGAATCACTTGAAACTCGTGAGTAGGTTTCCGGGCATTGCTCTTATTTTTTATATAATTGCAACAATCAACAAAACAACAATAAAGAATCACTGGATCATTTTCTGGATTCTGAAAATGAAAAAAATCTGTTGAAAATATAATAAAATATACATAGAAGCAGTTTCTTGAAAGTTAATGAACTCTAGAATTTATATTCAATTTAATATTAAGAAAACACTCAAACTTGATTTCGAAATTTTGAAAATGATTTTAAAAAATTCGATTTCAAACATTTGTAAAATCTGATTTATTGACAAGACATTTATCGGCAGAGGCATTTTGTACTCGTTGGATGACTAACAGATGGCGGAAGCGTGCGAAAAATTAGAATTTAAAAATTATTATATTGTAAAACTATGCAAAACATAAGTGAGAGTTAATTATTAATTTTGCAGTATTTTGAAAAACACAATAAGATAATTGATTAGCTAATTTTTTAAATTACTTGTTTAACAGCTTCAGAATGAGAAGGTAAAGCCTCTAGGGCGGCAATAGGATAAGGCTTTCCAACACTTTCAATTTCTTGTTCTTCACTTTCTTCCTCTGATTTATCAGAAATGTCAGATTCATTCGAACATGATTCTGAAGTTGAAGCAGACTTGCTGTTTTCATAATCAGATAACTCAATTTCTGCTTCTATTCTTAGCTGTAAAAGTAATATGAAAAATAATTAAAATGTAATTTTATTAAATTTTCTTTTATTCTTTTAAAACAAATTTCCATATGTATTAGCAAATCATGAAAGGGAAACCGAATAGTAAGAGACCACTGGGAAGGCCGAGAATCAGGTGGAGGGATAATTTAAAAA
>JBAGKK010030784.1:0-10979 GCA_037177015.1 Euceroptres primus
TCAAACATTAATTGTCTAATTACAAAACTGCAAAAATTTTTTTTCATCACTTTTAATCCACTTTACCCGGCTCACTGGTTTATTGCAGAGTTCGTGGAAAAGGTCCTCGCCTAGGACTCGGTCGGGACTACGGCTGTCATAAATCAGTGACTAGGAATAGAGGATTAAAATCTGGGAAAAAAAATTTTTGCAGTTTTTGAATTAGCAAATTGATAGCTAAAAAATCATAATCTACGTATTTTTAAGATTTCAAATATTTAAGATTTTCCTTAAAAAGTTAAAAATTTCAATATTTTAATTATGGTGTTATGATTCACAAATGTAATTAATAATAAATATAGACAAGTAAATATTTAAATTTATAAACAATGTTTAAATTATTAATTATATTAATTTATCAAATAAATAATAAATTCATATTTAGAATTAATACGTTGAAATTAATTAATTGAATAAATTTTAAAAAATATTTAAAAAATAAATAATATTAATTTTAAGTATTTAATAACCAACAAAACTCGACTATAAATTAAAAGGAAAAATTGGAAGGGACCTTAAGCTTAAACAGAGCTCCCTTTATTGCTGAAAACAGGACGAGAACCAAGTTACACATTAGTATACAATAGAGAGTCATAAATGTATTGGTCGCTAGTATACTTGGCTGCAGCGGTAAAACTTAAACTTGACGCTCACTAGATGAATTCTAGACGAACCCTAGACGAGGCGACCACCATAAAATTAACCTAGACGTTCGCTAGACGATCAGAGTCTAGAAAGTATTTAGAAATCGTCTAGATTTCCGGCAGGGATAAACAATTAAATAATTATTCTTTTAAGAGCGTGCAATTTCAAATTCCTCTGGTATAAAAACTTTTTAATGTCGAAGGCTTTGAATTATTTATTCAAGTTTTTGAAGAGTTTCGAAAGTTTATAATTTTGAATTGACATATTCATGATAACATAATATTGTTCTTTGCAGCCTTAACATTTGAATAATTTAAAGCTCCAAAGAACAATATATTGTAAACCATGAATGATTCCATTCAAAATTATTCAGTTAAAAAATTGCAATAAATTCAAAGCCTTTGCAATTAAAAGGTTTTAAATTAGAGAAGTTTTAAATCGAAAGAGATAAACGTTACTAATTAAGTATACATTCAATAATTAAATATGTTTTCTTGTTTTACTCCAAATTAAAATTTTTTTTTCTTTGGAAATATATTAAGAGGGACAAAATTTGAACAGAAAATCTTAAATATCTGGGAAATTGTTTACAAGATTCAAGAAGTAAGAAAAAATCTTGATATGAAAGTATTGATTTTCAAAGAACAAGAAGCTTTAAGTATTAAAAGGTTATGCGTAAATAATTTTAAACTATCTTTCTTTTTAATTCGATAGACTCAAAATTGAAGTGGAAATTTTAATATTGTCAGAAGAAATATTTATTTTAACCTTTAGAGGACCGGAAAGCCAATATAATGCATAAGCATTTACATTTTTAAACAAGAAAATGAAAGTAAGTGAAATTTTTATTAAAAATAGAATTTTTAATTTATATTCTCACTTTAAAATACGTAGAAAAATTTTAAGCGAAATTATAAAAATTAATAGAAAATATATTTGTTTACGAAAAAAGTTTTAAAAAGCAAGTTTTTCATTAAAAGAAAGCATTTAAAATAATTATTTTTACAAAATTAAAAAATTTAAAAGGGATTTAAATATGTAAACAGTTTCATAAGTAAAATGCAAACGGTGTCAAGTTCTAAAAAAAATATAGACTATTAAAGTACAGAATAATTCTGTGCATTTCTAGGTTTGATTTATTTTATTTTTTATGTTTACGATTAACAAAAATATAATTAGCTCAGACCTTAGAACTACAAAAATACAAAATTAATGTTGTTAAAGCTTTAACAACATTAATTTTGTATTCCTGGGATCATGGGCCAATAATACGAAATTGTAGAGGATCGGAAATGGTACGTGTTATCACAAGTATAGAAATATAATACTTTAATGACTTTTTGATATCAAAAATGGCCCTAAGGCCTAGGGTGTGGAAATGAGGCTAAAATGTTGAATCATAGCAAATTAAAGCTTTGACATATTTATACGAAAATTATGGTAATATTTATGTACAGTTTTTCGCATGAAATGCTAATAAAAAAATAAAAATTTAGGCAAAACCATATTTTTTGTTTAAGTTAGATTTTTTAATATAAGCTAAATTGACATTTTTTAAGATTAAGTTACTTCTTATTTCAACTTGAAAAAATGGTCTTATTTGTAACATGACAGACAAGCCGTAATTTCCTTTGACTTGGAAAAATGCTTCTTAGACTTTACAGCTGTTAAAAAAAACTCATATACCACTAAATTCAGAAATACACTGAAAGCGCGGTTGAACGCTGACTGGAATAGGCCTTCCAGGAATTAGTTTATACATGAGTGTGTGTTAGTTTGGTCTGAGTTTGTGGCGAGGGATCCAAGGGGACGAGGAAAGCTGAACTCGGAGCTCAGCGGTGTCGCGCAAGTAGCGTAGCAACAAAGTGCTCAGTAGTGACGTAGTAGTCTAAGCGTCGGTTCCCATCAGTTCGTTTTCAGTTTTTTGGTTATGCGTTATGTGCAATAATTCATAAATAATAACTAAATCAAATTTAACAGTGAGGTAAACTTTAAATTAAACTTATATTTAAAAAATATTTTTCACTCGTGACAAAAAACAAACAGAAATAGTTCACACAACCCTGATTTGTTTACGTTTAGAGACGCCCGCTTTAAGCCCTAGGCCATTGAGGCAACCCCCGAAGCCGACCTTAAATCGGGCTTTCAGGGTATTTAAAAAATGTAACATCTCAAAAAAAAATTTTCCAGGTCTATAAGGAAATTATAGCTTGCTTTTCCAATGCAACTAAAGAGAGGTCATCTATAAAAAATTTTTTTTAAATTCGAATAAAAATTAACTGAATCTTAAGATTCACTTTACTACTCATTTCTAAAAAAATTACAACTTACACAAAAAATATATTTTTAAATTCAAATTTGTTATTACCATTTAATACCAACAATTTTACATACAAAAAATTGTTACCATAATTTTACATACAAAAAATTATTACCATAATTTTAATGCACATAGGAAAAAATATTTAATTTACGAGAATTCAAAACTTTAGGACCTCTTTATTACACTCTCGGACTAATTTTGATTTCAAAAAGTTATTCGAGTTTTATAATATGAACTTTTTAGCACTGGCAATTTTCGATTTTCAACAATTTCGTATCTTCGGCTCACCAATCTTTGGGACCACCATACATAAATATACATATATTTGTAAAGATATTAAGTAATTTAATTTTCGAATTCATTCAAGATCTTTTCTACTAAATTAAAATTATTTTTTCTTACACTTGTTGTAAAATTAGATTACCAATTTGGATTTCAAACGCACTACGATTTGGCGCGGTACATATCGCGCCTCTGCAAGTATGTGGCGGATCCAAAAGCTATAGATACAGTCGGACCTCCACCATGTCATAATTTCGGGGGGAGTTATTACTTGATGGAGGTAGTTCGGAGGGGAAATTGGAAGTTGCGTAGCAGGCATTTACGCACACACGTATGTATTCATGTGTGGGTGTAAACTATCTGCGCAAATGTCTTCTCGAGAGTAGTGGTAAACGATCAAGACTAGTTGCGGGGAATATGACATGGTGGAATATGACATGGTCGAATATGACATGGTGGAGGTCCGACTGTATATGTCCACCATAAACTTGCCGGCCGCGAACTACCGGTATGCAGTCGAACTAATCTCATGCCGTATGTAGGACCTAATATCTTTGGCGGAGGCAAGACTGTATTTGGATCATGGTTAAGTTGGTACAGTGGGACCTCGTTCGTGTCGCGAACTTGGGACCGTGAACCTCGTTCGTGTCGCAAACGTCACTTCCGCTCGTTTCAGGGGCGTACTTAGGTGTACGTACCGCGATTGATTCTAATGTGCCACGAGTATCTCTGCTAATTACAGCACTAGCTTGCGGTGCGCGCGCAGATTTTAGCCGTCACTTCCGCGACACGAGTGAGGTTTTGAGGGGTCACGTGACCACGACACGAAGGCGACTGCGACACGAACGAGGTCCTACTGTAATTTAATTGGGTACATTCGGACCTCCACCATGTCACATTCCAGTATTTCATATTCCTCGAAACTAGTCTTGAACGTTTGCCCCTACTCTCGAGACGGCGTTTGCGCAGATAGTTTAGACCCACACATGGATACATACGTGTGTGCGGAAATGCATGCTGCGCAACTTCCAATTTCCCCTCCAAGCTACTCCATCATTTCATAACTCCCCGGAAATTATTACATGGTGGAGGTCCGACTTAAAAGTTTTTCTCTAAGAAGAGGACACACTGAAAACTGGCCTTAACAATTCAGAACACTATAACCCTAGAAAAGGCCCTTAAAGGGCCTGAGCACAATGAGTCCGGGAACGGGAAACTTTAACAGAAGCAATGAGATAGAAAAGGACAGGAAGTATTTCATCCTGTTCTATCTTATTGCTTACGTCACGTTTCCCGTTCCCGGTCTCATTATGCTCAGGCCCAAATTCCATCAACACGTGTCACTCTGCCACTGCTTGTGATTTGTTGTGACAGGATTGTGATATTTTTTAAAGGGACAAGACTTACCAGTTAAATTACTGACTTAGTCAGGAAACTGACGTATTAGTTATAATAATCTCTTCATTAGAGGATATTAAAATTCCCAATAAATAAATTGCATCAATTATTTCTGTTATCTTGAGAAATTACATCTAATGTAACAATGTCGACACCTCATGCAGAAAGAGATTTAGATTTAAGTAATGCAGGACGTGGTGTTTGGCTTGTAAAAGTGCCGAAATATATAGCTAACAAGTGGGAAAAAGCTCCTGGAAACATAGAAGTTGGAAAACTCAAGATAATGAAGTAAGTTTAAATTTTAAAGTTCATTTATAAACGTAGACTTTCTTCTTTCTTGAAAAAAGAAAAACAAAATATACGCAATTTTTCGCTAAAGTTCAAGGTGAAACTTTAAATTTACATTATAATGGCTTTAGAATTAATACAAGGAGGATCATACGGGAGTATGGGAAACGTATGAAAACTTAATTAATTACCACTTTTGAAAATATTATCTCTATTAGTCAATGCATATTCAAAAAGTAAATGTATACTTTACCGGGAATAAATTGGAAGTCATGGAAATATCATTTTTAATAACAATTACTGCCTGATTACTGTAGGTCGAAATTTTACATAGTTTTTGCCAACTTTATTCTTCAAGAATCATCGGATTTTAATGATTAAAGGTTTATTTTGTTCATTATACAATTATCTAAGGGTTCATCACAGGAATAATTTAAAAAATAATTATCTTAAAAATACTGCTATTTATTTATAATATGAGAAACTTTTTAAATTAAACAAACAAATATCTGTATTTTTAAGGAGAAATATTTTTAAAATTATACCTGTAGTGAAGTCTTAGATAATTGTATAATGAACCAAATAAATAAAGTTGAAAGAAACTATGCAAAATTTCTACTTGCAGTAATCAGACAGTAATTGCTATTAAAAATCATATTTTCTGTAACTTCAAATGTTTTCCCTGCAAAATATATATTTGCCTTTTCGAATATGCAATTGACTAATAGAGATAATATTTTCAAAAGTTGTAATTAAGTCTTTATACGTTTCCTCCACTCCCGCATGATCCTCCTTAATAAAATGTATTTGTGTATTCCTGATGGTTAATTAAATTGAACTGAATTCAACCAGTCCTCGGATTGTCGACTATGAACATCCCAAGTAGAAAAATTTAAGTATTTCCAGGTGTTACAAAATGGTAATAGACAGATGAAAGTCTGTTTCGCTTCGAGTTTTTCTTATTCCATAGTGTCCCATAGTTTTACTTGTATCGTTGAAGAAATCCAGGACAAAAAGCTGAAGTATCCTTGAGTTTGGCTGAAGCAGTTTTAGTGCTAAAAGAACCAGGAGAAGAAGAAATTCCAAAGCAACACAAACTAGATGTTTCAACTGTGACTAGGCAAACGCTTGGCGTTTTTTCACATATTACTCGTTAGTAATTTATTGAAATCTACTTTATTTACATCTTCTAATAATGCAAACACTACCGCTCAAAATTATCGGACCACCTGTTTTTCATGAAATAAATAAATTCTAATTTCGATAATCTACTGGATAAAATTTTTTCCGCAATGTAGTAGGAAAGTTATCAAACTTTTGTATTAAACATGCCCATGATCAAACGATTTTGTCAATTTTGTAAGAAAATATTCTAAAAATAGTCCAATTTTTTATGTTTTCTAAAATTTTGAATACTTATTTTACGAAATAATTAACATTTTCAACTGTTCTTGGTCTCATTTTAAAGATAAATTTCCATAGAATTTCTCAAATGTAAGACGATAACTGATCAATTTTTTACCCAGTTTTTGCCAAACTCTGTAAAAATGTATTAACTTCTGATTTCAAATCGGGCAGATTCTACATTTCAAGTCACAGAATCTTTCGCCATCGAAATATTTTATTTTTTAAGGGAAATAAAGCGACACGTATTTTTACGATTTGAAAAAAAACATGTTTTTCACGTAGTTATGAGTATAGTGTATGAATTCTTAAGGATAATTTTCAAAAAACAACAAATTTTTTTAAACCTCTGTCATTTTTGAACTACTTAATTTATTCTAATTTTCTTTTAGAATTCTCATGTGATTCAAATCTTTCGATATTAACAGAAAAATTGGTAAAAAGTTTAAAATTAAAAAATTGCAGCGAGGAAAAATTGTTTCACAAAAAAAAGTCTACAAAAATTGACAGAAATAGGTCCAATTATTTCCTGATTTCGTTCAATAATGGGACGGTATCAATTGTGCACAAATAAACTTTATACAAGAAAATTATATCAATCTAATTGTGCAGACGAAAACCCTGCACATTAAGGTGTGTCGAAAATACAAAAATTTTGATTTTCATCCTCGGACCAACGGGAAAAGATGTCTTTTCGGATCAAAATTGTGTGAGAAATCTTTTTAAAATCAATTAATTTTTAGAACCGACGACAGGTCAAAATAGCCAAAATATAGGGTTTTCTCAATTTTTGCAAAAATTATTTATTTGACCGCAGAATATTTAGAATAAAAGTTGTAGAGTTCAATGAAATACATCATTTGGGTAGATTACGAGTTTATCATCAGAAGAGACTTTTCATGATTTGTGAAACAGATCTCAACTATATCAACTCATCAAATCAGAGAATTTTTAAAGTCGTTTCAGATTAGATGGCGTTCTTAATATTTAAAATAATTTAAATTTTATTCTGTTGAAAAAGATCCTCATTTGCTCGTCTGGGAGTTGAACCCAGGTCTCCCGATTGCCGGTCTGTTGCTCTGACCACTAAGCTACTAGAGAGATCTAGAATTGATCCTTTTGCACAGTATACGCAATACATGCTAGACGTTCTTGTATTTCAATTTCAATATATAGAAGATTTCTGAATTATCATTTGGGTAGGTTACGAGTAGCTTAGTGGTCAGAGCAACCGACCGACAATCGGGAGACCTGAGTTCGACTCCCAGCGGAGCGAATGCGGATCTTTTTTCACAGAATAATATTTAAATTATTTCAATAAATCATGTAATTTGTTTTCAGGTGTCAAAAAAGTGCTGTTTAAAGTTTAAAAATAAAAGTTTATAAATTCAAAAAGTTTTGTGACCAAGTTGTCTTTATATTTTCTTAATAGTCAAGTGTACTTAAATGAAAAAAGTTACAGTTTCATAATCAAATCGTTGAATTAACACTACAAATACAAAATTAAAAAATAATTCTGTTTTGTGAAGTGGTTCAGTGTTTATGCATATACCAAAATCAACCATTTTTACACCGTTTAATAAAATCCTCATAAATAAAGTGTACTTGAGAGTCGAAACGTTTGCCGATATTTTCATGTTTCCATGTTTCATATTTATAACTAGGCAGATCTTAAGAAACAGACCCCATAGCCAACGAAATATTATCAACGATTAAAATATTATTCAACTTTTCATTTAAATTTTACTTTATTTAAAATGTTTTGGAAACGGTTGATCCCATGGAAAAATGTTATAAATGAAAAAGATGTATTCATTGAGCTCTACAACTTTTATTGTGACTATTTTGCGATTAAATAAATAGTCTTAGAAAAAATTGAGAAAAGCCTATTTTTCGGCTGTTTTGATCTGTCGTCTGTTCTAAAAATTAATTTATTTTGAGAAGTTTTTTCACAGATAAGTTTATGCGAAGACATCTTTTCTCGTTGGTCCGAGGATAAAAATTCGAGGGGCCATTCACTCCCGAATGAGCTTTTAACGTTTGAAATCACAGAAGATTTCAGAGAAATCTAGAGGAATCATTTCGGAAAAAAATAAAACTTTAGGAATCAATTGAATTTAAACAGAAATCGGTGAAATCAAGGTTTTCATATTTTCACGCAAGAATCGCCAGGTCTGCTAATTTTAGTTTGGCCACCATTAAAGATCCAAAAACAGGGGTTATTTTTCGTAAGAGAGACGAGTCTCCTTATTATGCTACTTCGTGCTACAGTCGAAGCTCCCATTCTGCCTGAATTGAAATGAATTATTTCTTGATTTTTTGAGAATTTTTAATAATAATTAAATATTATTATTTAATAATTTTTAAATAATAATTTTTAATAATAATTAAAAATTATTATTATTAATATTATAATTAATAATTAAATGATAAATTATTTAAATATAATGTTTGTTCATTGTGGGTAAAAAGAAACTCATTTGAAAGTTCTCTATAAGGTTCAATAGTTATTTTCAAAATTCTGGACATATGCAAATTCTCTATTACTTGAAGATTTGTCTTTGAAATGAGTCTAAGAAAATTTAAAAATGTTATTTATTTCGTAAGGTATTATCTAGAAATTTTAAAAAAAATCGAAAATTGTACTATAGAATATTTGTAGTATAGAATATTTCTTACAAAACTGTCGAAATTGCTTCATCTTTGATAACTTTCGTACTATATTGCAGAAAAAATGTTATCTAGTAGATTATCGCGATTAGGAGAATTTATTTATTTATTTCACGAAAAGCAGCCGGTTTTATGTTTTTGAGCGGTGGTGAATCTATATCAAGTTTACAATGCAATTAACTATTATTAATTTTTTAGCTTCAACTACTTCAGATGATGTGGTTCCAGAAATTGAAAAGATATTTATGGAAGGAAGGATTGTACAAAAACTCGAGTGTCGTCCATATGGTAAGCGATTTTTTCATATTTTTAATAATTTGAGTTTGATTATATTTTTTTTAAAACACTAGCTTTATTTTCTTCTCCATAAAAACTGCAAAAAATAATAATTTAATTCCACGTTTCTTGAGTATCGTTTTTGTATGAAAAATTCAAAAAATTTAAATGCCTGTTCTCTCTGTTGTAAAAAATCAGCTTGTCGAATATTAGGCATATCTTTTTTCAGCCGATAGAATCTATATGCAACTCAAGAAGGAAAGTATAAAAAGAGCTTCTGTTCCTCATAGACAAGTTCAGCAATTGGACAGAGTGGTTCAAAATTTCAAACCTGTGTCTGATCATAAACACAATGTAAGTATTTGCACACAGGTATTAAAAGAATACAGAAACAAGACTTGAAGATAAATAGAAAAAGATAAATAACAAAATTTGATTTCCTTTCGAAGATATTTAATTCAAATTTTCAATTCCAGATTGAATATGCAGAGAAGAAAAAAGCAGAAGGAAAGAAGATGAGGGACGACAAAGAAGCCGTTTTGGATATGCTATTCGCTGCCTTTGAGAAACATCAGTATTATAACATTAGAGATCTAGTCAAAATTACTCGACAACCAATAGTAGGTTTTTTACAGTAAACAAAAATACAACTCAAAATTATTATATTTATTTAAAAATTTGTTCTATTTGTTAATATTAATTAATCAAATTTTTATAGGTGTACCTGAAGGAAATATTAAACGAAGTGTGCAATTATAATTTGAAAAATCCACATAGAAATATGTGGGAATTAAAACCAGAATATAGGCATTATAAAGACGAAGAAAAACCAGCCGAAAGCAATGCTGCAAAAGACGATGACTCCGATTGATTGCAAATTAACTATTGACTCCAGTCGATCAATTTCCGATCCCATTTCTCGAAAAAATGTTTTAAGACTGTTATTTTTTGTCTAATAAATTGATCTTAAGATCTTAAGAGTATGAAGTCTTCAACCAAGAGATTCAGAAGAAAAAAAATCAGAGTTTCAATTTAAATTATAGTTTACTTACTTCTAATTATAATTCAAGACTTTTAGTTTCGCGAAAACATTTATAGTATTTTAAACTAATTATTAACTGTAAGTAAATAATCTTTTATTTCCTTACATCGAATGCATATTTAATACAAAACAATTACTTTTCAAAATGAGATACAGGGATTTATGGAATATTAATCTGACTAGTAATTTACAAGTGAAGTTTAAATGTGAGTTTCAGGCCTGCCATCGGCATTCAATATTGAAAAAAGTGGAAACAGTGTCCATTTTTTCAAAAAAGTCACCAACAAATTTTCGGTTATATAGTAAGGTTCATTGAGAAGTAGTCAGTGAAGTGATAAAAATGCTCGTAAAATAAATGTGATTCGATATTGCTGCCTATCTTCACTGACTACTTTCCATGAACCTTAAGGAATCATCCCACTTTGTCAACTTCAAAAAATCGATTTTTTTGACGTATTTCGAAAGTAAAGCATCTCAGAAATATTGTCTGAAAATTTCATAGAGATTGGAGCAGTCTAAGTATGTTTATTTCAACGCGCTCTCACGCAGCATATGCACTGTCCAGCAGGTGCCGCCTCGTGGTGCGAATACCGAAACACGAACCGAAAGGAT
>JBAGKK010030795.1:0-10979 GCA_037177015.1 Euceroptres primus
GTTGATCGGAGAATTGGGTCATGCTTTTCGTTACAACCTTCGTGGTGGGGGGAGGAAGAACTCCTGGAACTCTAAAAATTTGGAAATTCGAAATTTTTGGGTATTTTAAAGTCCTGTAGTTTTTTTGGATTTTGAGTTGATTGCAAAATTCTATAAGGCTTTTCGGTAGAACTCTTCGGGCGGGGGGAGCAGAACTCGGATCAGAATTCCTGGAACTTTAGACGAAAAATTTCCTGCGATATTACAATTTTTCAAATGCTATTACTTTTGGGATTTTGAATTTTTTGAAATTTCTTTTTTATAGAACTCTAGAACTCTTTCAACAAAAAAAGATGGCGCAACGAAAAATTGGCTTCCGAAAAGTTGGGGGACAGGTATTTTTTTCGAAAATTTTTTGTTCTTTGAAATTCGCCGGAACTATTTTTGAAAATACTCAGAAACTCTAGAACTATCCTAAATCTGTTTAGAACTCACGAAAGAAAATGCAATTTTTCGAAAGTGAGGGGGAGCGTGAAGTTAGTCCCCCATTTTGAAAAATTGATGTTTTGAGCCTTTAAACGGCAGAACTATTGCTATACCGTATAACCTGTCAGGAACACTAGAACTATTGAAGAGGGATTTAGAACTCTAGATAATAAGTCAATTTTTTAATAGTGAGGGGATAATTTCACAGGGATCATGGGAAGGCCTTGGACCACGGGTTAAACATTTTTTCAAAATTTATAAAAAATTGCACAATTGTTTTTACACCGATTGATAGAAAATAGGGGGGGGGGGGTGAGACAAGAAAAAAAAATATTTAATTTTTCTGCAGATTCTAGGATTCTGCGTAGTGATAGTGATAGTGATAGAGACTTGATAGTGATAGATTCTGAGGCTTGATAGTGATTGATTCTGCATAGTGATAGAGGCTTGATTCACTAAAAGAGCACCCAGCAATGCAAGATATCACTGAAAACGAGGGCGCCTGACCTCCCTATCAAACAGGGTAGCCCGGTGCGTTCAGGTAAGGGGCAGCTGTCCACCAGGTGCCGACCTTCCCTTTTCCTCTCTCGCCGATCCTGTAGTTTCAGTTGGAGTGGGAATTGTCGTTTCCCCATTGGTTCTTGGCTCGCGCGCAGCTCAGCGATACCCCTGGCTCCCGTCTGTGAACTCTTCAGTCGACCCTGGGCTCTCGAAGAGCATTCAGACGTTTCTAGCAGCACGTGGCTGCGTTTGTTTTCTCTCAGTAAAACACGCGACGTCGCTAAGGTTAGGTTTCTCTCATCGGGACCGGTTCTCAGTTCAGTCATCTCCATCTCCTTGGATCCTTCGCGAGCACGTGCTCCATTCTTAACATGGATAACCGGCGAGACCAACAAGCACATTTCTAGTCACGCGTAGTTTAATCCTAGTTTTCTTCAAATTACGGTGAAACTTCTTTACAGTGACTTGGAATATTAATTTACTTGATTAAATTCCACTACCTGTGATTGAATCCCATAATCGCGGGCCAAAACCTAAGTGAGAAGTGATAGGGTGTCTTCAGAGTCGCAACTCTTTTTCTCTGAAAGTCGAGGAAACGGCTGTATTTATGGGGGTGTCCGGAGAGTGCGCGGTCAAAGGTGCTGGCAGCAAAAGCCACCCCTGTCATTGCTGTGGTCACGCTGCAAACGCGAGCGCAAGTGTTCCTCTGCATCACAGCCATCATCACCATCACCAGCATCATCACAATCATCATCACGCTAAGAATCAGGTTGAGGTCAATCAGAGTGCAGGTGACACCAAGATTTTGGCACCTCTGCGCAGCAAGATGAGAGTCCTCAAGAAACTCAAACGCAAAATGGGCCTAGGTGAGCCAATTTACTGATTTTTAACTTTTCATTGCAGGCTTTGTTTTCTGGACTTACTCGTTCATGGGAAACGCTTTCGCGATTTACAGCTGTATCTGACCTTCTGGGAGTTGCAATTTATTGTATGTTTCATCACCACGATTGAAGATACCAGATCAAGTGATTCAAGGGATATTGATATTGTTAGGGATGTATCAATTTATTGTATATTGTTTCATCACCGCGATTGAAGATACCAGATCAAGCGAGAGATCAGGTTATTGAAGGGATATTAAAATTGTTAGCGATGTATCATTAATCCTAGATATCGTCTAAAACAACTCCAATTTGATGGGTGGCTAATTTGTTGCACATTGAAGCATGGGTTCCACATTTGAAGCATCCGCCAAAAGAACGTTCTATGAACCAAAATTGCTTTTGTTGGAATCTATGTTCAAAGTATGCAAGTGGACTCCAATCCAAAAAATTTTTCTTCTACATCATAGTACATATAATATACCAGGGTTTCTAGCGATTCTTAGGATCAAAATTCAAGGTCATTTCCAGGTTTTCCAGGTCAATAAATCAGGTTTTTCGAGGTTTCCTTTTTTGTAAATCAAATAGTGAAATAACCTTTTGTTATACATGTGAAAAAATGAGCCGTTGCATTTTGTGTTGGCCAGTAATTTCTGTATTGTTTCATTTTATTAAATACTTCAGGAACAAAAATTATGAAGAAATTGACTTTTTAGAAATATTAAAAATGCTACTTTAAAGGTTATTTTGGAATATGATTATATTTTCAAATTTTCACTCAACCCCAACTGATGATAAACTTGAAACCTTCAAAAATCTTTGGAATATTTCAAATCTAATGTACAACGCCTTTATGAAATCTTTTGAATCTTTGTGAAATCTTTCTAAAATCTTTGAAATCTGATGTACACGCCTTTCTGAAATCTTTTGAATCCTTGTGTAATCTTTGAAATCCTTTAGATTTTCTGAAAGCTTTTTAAGTCTTTTGAATCTTTGTGAAATCTTTGAAATCCTTGAAATCTTTCTGAAATCTTTGAAACCTGATGTACACGCCTTTGTGAAATCTTTGAAACCTGATGTACACGCATTTGTGAAATCTTTTGAATCCTTGTGTAATCTTTGAAATCCTTTAAATTTTCTGAAAGCTTTTTAAATCTTTTGAATCTTTGTGAAATCTCTAAAATCCTTGAAATCTTTGTGAAATTTTTTGAAATGTTCTAAAATCTTTTAAAATCTGTCTGAAATCTTTTGAAATATTTGAAATCTTCTAAAATATTTTAAAACCTTTTGAAATCTCATGTACGCGCCTTTGTAAAATCTTTTGAATCCTTGTGTAATCTTCGAAATCCTTGAAATTTTCTGAAAGATTTTCAAATCTTTGTGAAACCATTGAAATCTTTCTGAAATCTTTGAAACCTGATGTACACGCCTTAGTGAAATCTTTTGAATCCTTGTGTAATCTTTGAAATCCTTTAAATTTTCTGAAAGCTTTTTAAATCTTTTGAATCTTTGTGAAGTCTCTAAAATCCTTAAAATTTTTGTGAAATTTTTTGAAATGTTCTGAAATCTTGTGAAATCTGTCTGAAATCTTTTGAAATATTTGAAATCTTCTAAAATATTTTAAAACCTTTTGACATCTCATGTACGCGCCTTTGTAAAATCTTTTGAATACTTGTGAAATTTTTGAAACCTTTGTGAAATCTTTTGAAAGCTTTGAAATATTTTTAAAATCTTGCGAAATTTTCTGAAACCTTTTTAAATATTTTAAATATTTCTGAAATCTTTGTGAAACCGTTTGAAACCTTTGAAATATTTAAAAATCTTTGAAATCTTTTGAAATAGTTTGAAATCTCTAAAACATTTTGAAATCTAGAAATCTGGTAAACACTCAAAAGTGGAGTGTTCAATCCCTCGAAAAATTCTAATCCTGAAACTGAATTAACATCGACATTTTCAGCTAATAATTTTTATAATTTGTAAGTTGAATATCACAAAAAATGTAAACAAAGCACTAAAAATGATTATAAGAAATACTAAAAGATTTAAATTACTGAAATTAATTTTCAATTGCATATCTGTCATTCAGAATGTTTGAAATTTTTTTTTATTTTATAATTATAAACTTTATAAATAAAAAAATACTTTAAGAAGTTCTATTACACAGAATTGTTTAATTCTATACATTTCTATAATGTTTACTTCTGATTCGGTAATGGCTTAAAATTTTATATTTCTTTGTTAAAATTTATAATTGATTAATTAAACAAACAGTGTCTGTATCAAATGTAATGATATATAAAGATAAGATTCGAGTATTATAACTGATGAGATTCGAGAAATTCTGGATAATATTGTAATTTCCATTGATTCCATTTATATACTTCTACTTTAATTTTCATTATTATAATAAACTCATGTATAATTGATGAGACATGTACATTTTGATATCATAATGTTTTTTTCAAAAAACTTTTTTCAATTACATATCTGTCATTCACAATGTTTAAAAAAAATTTCTTTTTCTTTTGCAATTGTAAATTTTATGAAAAATCTTTAAGAAGTTCTGTTACATTTATATAAGAAAAAAATAATTTTTAATTCTATGAATTTCTGTAATGTTTATTTCTATGAATAATGTTTCGATAATGGCTTAAAAATTTATAATTCTTTGTTAAACTATATAATTGATTAATTAAACGAACAGCGTCTGTAATGGCTTAAAATTTTATAATTCTTTGTTAAACTTTATAATTGATTAATTAAACAAATAGCGTCTGCATCAAATGTAATTTCCATTTTTAGAAATAAATCACTGAAGATCGACTCACATGCGAGTCGAAACCTTTGGTTAAAAAAGCACAACTTTTTAAAATTATTCGACCCAAAAGCCCATGCGAAACACCAACTTTAAATTACTCTTTGGAGTTGAATAAAATGAATGTTTTATAAGCAAAATATAATTCAAGGTTCTCATGAACAATTCAAGGAGATTTCCAGGTTTTCAAGGTTAAAAAATCAAGGAGAATTCCAGGTTTTCAAAGTCAATAGCACCCTGATTATACAGAACAAACTTTATATTATCAATCAAACTTTACATGAAATCAAATTATATATCTGATCAACTTCATTTTGAAAAATGATAACAGATTCGATTTTGTTCTCATCCACAATCATTCTATTTTGATTCAGAAATCGGAATGCTTTTATTCAGGAATCATGGACTAAACTGAAGTCGGATGGTTTTATCACCCGATCTGTTTCCATACCGAATTTGGCTCTAAAAGCATTTTCATTTTTTAGTGTGTTGGCTGATGCTTCATTTATGAAGAAAAGAAACCAACTCTTTAACGCACATTCCTTTTTCAATTACCCAGAAGTTACGCGGCTAATAAATTAATGTTGCTTTTCACGTATCAACGGTATTTTTCTTTTAATATGATACAACTATTCACGTAACAACGTTCCAATTGCATGCTGGGAATGCATACCTCACTGACTCTTACACGGATAAAGTTTCTAAACACGCATGACTAGGATTATCGGCAACCTTTAAACAATTTGAAAGTAAATTGAATTTCATTTCCTTTTACTTCTAAAAACAATGAAAGTATGTGAAAACTGAAAACACGAGAATTATAAGTTTTTTGAAATTTTTCATTTGCAGGATATGCCTAAAGAGTGGAATGCTCCAGATTCCGAGTTTTTAAGTTGTTCGTAAATATGCAAGCCCCAGAAAACTTCGAAAACTCTCAAACTGACCGACTTTCCTTCAATGCATGATTTACCCTCATTGCGGGCTTGGCACGAATTCGTGTTTCTTTCCCTTCCCCTTGTGTATTTTTGTCGTTCATCTGTTACTTTTGTCAGTGCGACCCTTATTATATCCTTCTTGCAGCCATTGTACCTCGGCCTTCCCGTTCCATTTCCTTGCAGGCTTTTGTTTTCGGTTCGCAAAAGTAGGTAGCTTGAGAATTTCCCACTTCCCTGATGCCTTTGACTGTAAAAGCTAATGGTGGAATCAAATCGGAAAGGCACGGGAAAACCAATAATGTTCAATAGAATAGGTGGCAACAAAGCAGGGGAAATGCTTGGTTCGATTCGATCATAATGGTGATTAATCCTCTTGTTTCTGAATTCCCAATGATCGGTATTCAATTTTTCACTGCGAACAAGCAATTAGCTCTTCCATTATTAATAAATTCTAGAAAGTTTAAAAAATTTATATGAGCTTCAATTATAACGTGATTTGTCTGATGTTTTAGTTTAGAAAGATAAGGCAATCGTGTGCTATGAATAAATTTAGACTCAATGAACTCCGGAGTGAGTCGCTTTGTGCCGTTGTTTGAAATAGAAGGTCAAAGGGCCATGAAATGACGAAGGATTTTCTCCTTCGTAATAAGAAGCAACGGGTTTTCTCAACCGGGAGGTTGTGACTTATGAGACGACCAACGCTGAGCCCATTACTGTTATAGTTTACTTTGTGGGAGACCTCGAGTTCACTCGTCTAAAAGCATCCATTCAGAATACAGTATGCACTCACTTCTCTTTTTCTAGTTGTGAGTACACTCACGCGCTCAGGTTCACCTTATCTTTAAATTAGACGTCTTCCAGATTTCAGAAAAACAAAAAGGGGAAATTGTCCTCTTTGGAGAAGTATTTATATTTTCTAAAGCAGAGAAGATTATGATCATAGATCACAGATTCATTTGTGAATATAATATCTAAATTTAAATAGTCTTGTGTCTAAGGTTGAGAGACCATTGTAGTCGATTTCGAGCCTATTCTACAAGAGAGGCCAACTGTTCAGAAACTCACCCTCCTACTTTGAACCCCCGCTTCCTTTTTTCACCCCTCTTCGAATAAGGAGATTTGTTGCGCCCAGACGAAACAGTTGACGATACCGCCTTTAAATTTTAGGAAGCATGTGTACCTGAGTCGCATTACCTGAGTCAGCCAGAGATTCTCATCCGAAAATGGCTTTAAGCTTTTCCGAGAACGGAATCTCTGGAGATATCTATGAATCTATGCCTATGGCTTTTACCTGGATATTTATGTAGAAATTAGTAAGAGTTTCGTCGATCTGATGATAAAGGCTATTTAAAGTTCATTTGTAATTTTATTTAATAATCTTAATCAAGTTTTTAGTTTATATTTTCTGACGTGATTCATAATTATGTAGTTTTCAGTAAAAAATGTAATAAAGTGGTAAAGTGATATCTAAAAGTAAAAAAGGCAATAAAGTGGTAAAGTGATATCTAAAAGTAAAAAAGGCAATAAAGTGGTAAAGTGATATCTGAAAGTTGAGGGTGAGAAAGTGAAGATTTGCCAATAAGATCACGAGTTCTGTTTCTTATCGCAGCAGAGAGACGAGTTCTTCCGACCATCTCACGCCTTTCGTTCTTCCTTCTTATCTTTTTGTATGGTGAATCATTCATCAGAGATTCTCAGTCAAGGATTCCCACAACAGGTGAAATTCCTCCCACCTTTCTAATCTCAAAACAAACTTTGAAAACTGCAAACTTAACCAAGGCTTTTAGCGTCCTGGAAATCCTTGAAAACTTGGAAATTTCTTTAAATTTGCTTACCTGGAAAAGTCCTTGAATTTCACTGATAATCCTAAAATTATCTCTCTACATTTGAATTACATAGTAGTTCTCTTTGAATGTCAGGGTTGCTATTGGTCATCAGAGAATTCTTGAAAGTCAGGAAATTTAAAAATGGTCAGGGAAAATCAGGTAAAGTCAGGCAAAACCTTCAAATTTTATACTGTTATTTGATATTTTATTAATTATTAAATATTAAAAATTTTTATGTAGAATTAGAAACATTAAACTAATTTATTGAATTAAATTATTAAATTAAATGAGCTATAGAATAATTTATTAATTTAATTTAATTAAATATAAATTTAATTTTTAACTTAAATTTAACCATATCCTAATTTTAAAAATAGTAAATTCTTGATATTTAAATAAATAATTATAAAATATAAAAATATATAATTATATCAAGAATTTATTATTTAAAAAATTAAAATATAGTTAAATTTAATTTAAAAATTAAATTTATATAATATTATAATTATATAATTATAATATTACAAAATCAGGGATCACAGTCCATTCCCACACCCTATTCCCCCTTTCCCCTTTTCCCAATCTCCTAAAATCACTGATTTTAGAGTTCATTCCCTTTTCTTCCTTTTTTCCCTTTTTATATTTAAATTTCCCAATAATTTTCCAAGAATTCTGAGAAATAGAAACTTGTAACTTTCAAAAACTTTTTTTAATGTTTTCTTCAATTTCCCATGATTTCCACATTTTTAAAATCTATAGAAGTTTCCTAAAATCTCTTAAGGTCCTCCAGAATCTTTAAAACTGATTTCAAATCTTTAAAAATTCTCATAAATATTTTAGACTGTTCTAGAATCTTGTGAGTTCTCCTACAATAATCTTTTAAAATAATATCCCAAAATTGTTCATTGTCAGGGTGTCTATAGGACCGGGAAATCAGGAAAAACCGGAGAATTTTATTTTTCCTGGGAAAACCCGGACATTTTATTTATGATCGAGATTATACTTATATTTTATTTTTTTTTTATTCTTCAGATTTTAATAGAATTTAAGCAACTGATTGCGATTTTGTTAAAAAATATTTATTTTACGTGTTACGAAAGTTTTAAAATATGTATTTTCGATTAATATTTATCACTTCAGTCTGTGATAAAACATAAGTTTGGCACGTGTAAATAAATAATTACCTTCTACAATTTTCTACAGAATCTTTTATAGAATCCTCCAAAGCCTACAAAAAACTACCAAAAGTCCCTCAAATTCTTTCGAATCTTCAAAACTTATCTGAAATCTGTAAAAATTCTCCAAAATATTTTAGACGGTTTTAAAATCTACAATCGTTTAGATTTTTCTGGATTCTTCCAAAAACCGTTAGAATCTTCTGGATTCTCATATAATAATCTTTTACAATCTTCAGGAATTTTAAAAAATTCTTTAATATTCTACAAAATATACGATAATGTTCCAGAATCTTTTAAAATCGTCTAAAATCTTCTATAGACCGAATCCATTTCAAATCAGGCAGGCAGTGCAACTTCAAGTCACAGAATTGGTTGTCTATGAAATAAGTTGTTTTTCAAAGGAAATAAGAAGACACGTATTTTACTGTTTTGAAAAACGGTAAAATTTTTCACGAAGTTATGAGTATTTGAATGTTAAGCTTCTTTTAAAAAAAAAAAACACAACATTTTTCTTGAAACTTTTATAAATTTAGACCGTCAGTCAGTTGTGAGAAAAATTCGAAAATTCGATTTCATTTTAAAAAATTATCCTGTTTACAAAAGTAGTTTATCCCGCATGAAACTTATCTATTTTCATCATGTGAGTACCAATTTAGGAAAAAAATTTGGACAAACAACAAGGTGGAGTTTTTGAGAAAATCGTCTTTTAATTTTTTCAGAAAATTTTTTTTTTTTGCCATTTTGTGAATTTTCAATATTTTATTAATTTTCTGTCGGATATTGAAAGAGTTCAATAAACCTCATCTTAATCAGGAAAGAAAACTCAAATGTATCTTAATTGTTTCTAAAGTTATAAAAGTTTAAAGAAAAATGTTGTTTTTTTAAAAAAGAAACTTAAAATTCAAATACTCATTACTTCGCGAAAATGTGTTTTTTCTCAAAACGGTAAAATACGTTTCTTCTTATTTCCTTTGAAAAACAACATATTTCATAGACGACCGATTCTGGATTTGAAGTTGCACTGCCTGCCTGATTTGAAATAGATTCGGTCTATAGATTCCTCAAGAATATTCTGAAATGCACCTGAAGTTTTGAACGTTTAAATGTACAGACTTTTTTTTTGAAATCAATTTTATCTTGACATTTTTTTCAATCTTCAAAATAAAAAGAAATATCATTACAATAGTTTCTATATTAATAAATCAATATTTTAGAAGAAATTTGAGTTTTGACATGAAATGAAACAACAAATTTCATTCTTTTGAACACGTTCAGAACTTTAAGCACATTATTCTGAAGTGCATTAAAATTTCCAGAATTCTGCAGAATGCTTTAGAGTTTAGAACTCTCTCAAGTCTACAGAAAAGACTCTAATAATCTTAAAGAATCTTCTAGACCTAGACTGTTTTCAGAATCTTCCTAAAATTCTGTAGGCTTTTTGAAAGCCTACAGAAAGAGACTAGAAGATTTTAAAACATTATAAATTTTTTTTGTAAAAATCAAGAAGTCTCTTTGAAAGATTCTAAAACACTCGAAAATCTAGATTGTAAAGAATTTTTTGGGATTCCGAAAGATTCAATGAATCTACAATCTAAGAATTCTGATGATTTTTTTTAGGAATCTAGAGAATCGCAGCTTCCTTCGTATTTTTTAAAGAAAAAAGCTTCCCTACTTTTTATCTTTAATCCCCTTTCTTGAAAAAGAAATCCCTTATTTTCCCTGAAATCGAATCACTGCTAATTGTCATCATCATCATTGTCATCTCGATATTATATAATTATAACGGCAGATAGCGGTCCGCGAAAATGAAAAATTGGTCAGGAAAAAGTCAGGGAGTTTTGCAGCAACCCTGAATGAAATCAGGAGAAGTCGTTTATCAATTGCTTTAGTAAGTTTATTTAGTAGAAAACTACTAATTCACTTAGTAAAGCTTACTAATTAGTTTAGTTAGGTTACTAAATGAATTTGTAGGTTTTTACTGTAAAATAGTAATTTTTTTTATTAAAGATTAGTAAAAACGCTTACTAAAGCAATTGATAAACGACTTGTAGAAAACTCCTAATTCTTCTTCGAAAGTATTTCTTTAAAAAATTGTTTTTTGAGCTTATAAAGATAGATGCAGTTAGCTAAATTCAGGAATTTCATCAATCACATAATAAACATTTTATATGGTACTTGGGAAAATTTATTTTTTACCTTAAGAACCTGGAAAAGTCCTGGAATTTTTTAAAGGAAAAACGCTAAACACCCTGACTTAACATAAAGATGCACTAGAAACAAAATATCTTTCATTATGTAGATCAGGGATCATCACTTTCAGCAGGTGCTGACTGCCACGACAAGTGTATGACTGCCACCAAGTTTTTCAGGCATTTTTT
>JBAGKK010030806.1:0-29545 GCA_037177015.1 Euceroptres primus
AAGCTCTGCTTTTTCAGCACGAGTTACTGACGCGCCACTTTTTTTCGGTCCCATTCGTTTTGTAAATATTTTTCCTTCTTATTTTATCGCACATTTACCGGTTTCTGGGTGCGACTTGATGAAATCGACCGGGGCCTGGTGAAAGAGCGGAACCCAAATTGGAGCGATTCTTAAATTGGCGTAAACCAGGAGTGAATTACGTGTTCGAAACTCGTAAAGGGTGAGACGCTGGAGAGGTGAGAGAGGCATCTCAGGTTGCTTGGACTACTTCCTATTGGCGGTCTAATTTAGCGGTCGTGAGTCGACTGACAGATTTCGTTTCCTCAAACTGCTGGAAAATGTTGGTCCAACGTGGTTGTTAGCTGTTGCATCAAACTTGATCTAAAGTTCACTCTGAACATTGCATTGTGCCCTGAAGATACATCAATGGCAACTCTGCAAACGAGTTTCCTTGTTATCTCTTTTTTTTTCTTTTCTTTTATTATTCGAGTTCGATCGTATTACACTATTTTGTGGTACGTGGACATGGTATTGCTGACTTATTAGCATATCAAGAGAAATAAGAAAGATTAAAAACTCAAAAAGGGAGAGTGAATAATTGTATTCATGTATTCATAATTTTATCATATTTTATTATAAACGGCTTCAAATTCGGCGTGGGTTTTAATTTAATTTATATACAATTATTGCTTAGTTGTGATTAAATGTTTCTTATAATTTCATTTCAGAACTCTTTAAAATTTCATTTTTAACTTTTTCTTTATTAATAAATCCAGCAGTCTTCTGACCAATTTCCCCGATAATTATTTCAGTAATATTGTGAATGGTAATAAAAATATGATTGTGAAAAAATTATGTTGTATTGGAAGAGAATATTTTTCGATGGCAGAAAACAGTAGCTAAGGTGTATTTTCCATAAGTCCATCGACTCTTAGAAACTACTCAGCTTCTGTTTACTCTGTAAATTTGCACTGTAAATGCGTCAACAAATTTACGAAACTTCCTCTCGAAGTCCATGATCGTGTTTAAAAATGGATGCTCAGCCTCAGGAATTGAAAAATATTTTCTTCATCGAATATGAGTTTCCGCCATACATCAGGGACTGAATTCTGAAAAGCTGCCCTAGTGGCTCTTTTAGTTTCGTGCAGGGGAATAAAAACGTGATAAAGTAGCAAGAAAAAAGGGCAAGGTTTATTATTCTGTTAATATGGAGAGGAAAATAAAAAACAAAACGGTTCAGAATATTATTTTGTGAAATATCGGTCAGAATTGTAGGACCACCTGTTTTTCGATGATTGCTTAAGTCCTCTTAATTTTAATTATACAATAGATAAAAATTTTTCTCTGGAATATGTTGAAAGCTATAAAAATTTTGTAAAAACTGAGCCCAAGGTGAAGTCATTTTTGTCAATTTTGTTGGAAAATATTTTTAAAATAGTGCAAAATTCAATGTTTTCTTAAATTTCAAATAACATTCGGAATAATAAACATTTTTTAATGTTCCTGAGCTCATTTTAAATGTAAATTTATATAGAATCTCGCCAACTTATCGCCATTATTCCGCACGTAAATTGAAAATTTTTTATTATTTCAGATGTTATTTAAGATTTAAGAAAACGTTGAAATTTACACTATTTTTAAAATATCTTACAAATTAATTGACAAAATGACTTTATCTTGGGCTAATTTTCTACAGAAAGCCTTAAAAACAATATTCTTTTGCTCATATAGTAAAATTCAGATGTTCATATAGTGGGAAAAAATGCAATAAGTCAAAAAAGTGAAAGACAGATACTCCGTATTAAAAATGTTATATCTTTTTTAGTTTCCAATATTTTTTCATAAAATTTTCAGGGAATGCTAAATAAATAGTGCTTCTTGACGTGGAATTGGTTTCAATAGCTGAATTTCAAAAAAGGTATTTATTTGAAAGAATGAAGTAGAAAAATTCAGGGTAAAGAGAAACACAAATATTGGTTCATGTAAACTCATTTTATTCACTACGAAAATCATCAAAAAAATATTGTAAGTGAAAAATCCAAAGAATATTGTGCAAACAATGTTCGATGTACAAAAAATCAAAGTCTATGAGTTTTTAGCCTAATCCTCGCCTGTACAATAAACTCACAAATAGACGCAATGCAGTAGTAGCCTTGGGGTTCAATTCACCCCGTGTGGCATTTAAGGGTTAAACCTAATCAAGAGAAAAAAATTCATCTACGGTATAATTAAAGAGGCTCACGATAAGGTATTTCCAACCTAAAAAAAACCTTACCGTGAGCCTTAAACTCTGTAACTGGACAAAAAAAAGGCCATTTCTTAGGAATTTAAAAAACAAAGTATTACACCAAATGTTTTACGTATTCTCTAGTATATTATTTAACATGTGTAATATAAAAAAATGTTGTTATAAAATAGTAGATATTTATAGAGTTATTGATATATGTCGAAGAACACTATTTTTTTTGTCGTGCAAAACGGTGTGTAGACCAGCATCTACTGTGGTCTGAAACAAGGAAGCCAATTAGTTTAAAATCTGCAATACCATAGTTTCTAGATGAATGAAAACGTTTTACAAAAAAAATTTTTAACTTTTTTAAACAAATTAGGCGACAATTTTTTGCAAAAATCGAAACTTAGTTTTTGCAGTACCGCCAATTTGTACAAATTTATTTTATTTAAATCTCCTTACATTGGTTAATTAAATTGCAAGCAAACCTTAAATTGGTTTGCTTGTTTCAGACCACTGTGAGAGACGCTAGGCTTTTTTTTTCCTATGAATTGGCCTTTTTTGTCCAGTTACAGAGTTTGACCCCCTTAAGTAATCATCGAAAAACAGGTGGTCCCACAATTCTAACCGGTAGTGTAATATTTTATTAAGATATATTCAATATAAGATTTTATCTTACAAAATCTTATTTTATTCTTCATTAAACAGTAATCAAAGATATTTAAATTACAACTATATATTTTAAATATATAGTTGTAAGTTGTTTATATATAGTTTATATATAGTTGTAGTTGTTTTCTTAAATAATACTAACTCCTTTGCTCATAAATGTCATGTACAACAAAAATATCTAAGAATCGAATGCTCTCTGACATAATTTTTCACCTGGGGGCATCAGGGACCACACCACAGCATCTCTCATTAGGATAAACGTCGTGATTTATTACAAGTTAACGAAGACAAAAAGCAAGTTAATTAGACTTGAAGCATCCAGAAGGGCGAGAAGGGATGAGTTTACACGCCTGTGCTCTGATGATGAAATTATATCCGGATTATGCCTCGAACGATGATCGATTGCAAGGGCTTTACCTTTACAAATGAATGCGGTGGGATCTAACGGTGAGGTCTTCTCGACCAAATAACATTCTTATCCACCCACGTGTGTTCGACGTGTGAATGGGAAAAGATACCGATCGACCTTTGGGTCTTTGGGATACTCACAGTGGATCCCCGGTCGCGTATAACGCCTCCAGAACCCACAGTCAATTGGAATCCCGAGTTCTCTCTTTTACTCGCGGAACTCAGGGCTAAGGCAAAATTTCCTGGATTTTCCCGACTCGCTTAAGTATACCCTCGGGACAAATCCGCACTCTCGACAGGGCATTTTCTCGAACCTCAAGCCCTTCTGCCATCCCCAAGTATCCCCCTCACTAATTTTCTTCCGACTACCCTTCACGCACTCTGATTCTACCCCCGCGGCCATTTCTTACCTCCCCTTAAACCCCAATCCCTCGTCTCGGTTTTTTACCCTCAAACTCAACTCTCCATCACCTTCACCTCTTTTCCTCCCAGGAGGAAACAGTCTGCAACCGAAACGAGTCGAGAAATCCTTTCATCGCACCCGAGGCGAATTTCGACCGAAACTTTTCCAGCCACGCTGTCCAAGTCGCATCCGGATTGTCAGAAAAATGTGGATTTGCTCCGATTTTTTCCGAGACTGTTTCGTTCGAACGTGACTAATTTTTTCGGTGATTGCTGAATTCTCGAGAGAAAATGTTCTGACTGGGTCTTGGTAACAAGTTTTACCTTTTGATTGAAAAGAAGTGTTTGAAAAAGAGTAGTTATTGGTTTATTTTGTAGTTATTTTTATTCGGAATTGAGGCGATTTTAATAAGAGGATAAACCACATCACATATTTTATGAAAAAATTATTTTCGAAAATTTTAATCTTTAGCGTTACAAAGCTTCCTCTATGAGTAAGCAATAACTTGATAAAAATGATAATTTTTTTCTTGAAATGAATTTTTTTCTTTCAGAAAACGAAATAATTTTCTAGGAAACAGTGTGGCTTGTTGGTAAAGTGCTTAGATTTTGTCCTACCATGTCAACCAAATAGCTACGCTGTTGCGGGTTCGAATCCCAATGGGGGGAAGTGAAAATAAACAAGATTATAAAAATTTATTTCTCTTCTATTGATTTATAAAATTCTATTGATTCTTCAAATTGTTTAAAGGTTATTATTAAATGCACTTATTACATAAGTGGAGAATAATTTTTTTAAATTAAAATTTTTCAAAATAAAAGTATTTATAGTAAAGGTATATCATTTTTCAAGAAGTATATTTTCGATACTTTACTTAATATTCTTAAAGTTTCAGCATAAAAAATTTTGTTTAAGGAACATTTAATTATTGCGAATCAAAAGTTTAAAACATATTTTCTCAAATTATAAATAAAAACCTGTTATATAGTCATTTCCTATCTAATTATAAAATGAAACACAAAAATAATGAAGTAGTTGAATCCAAATTAAGTATACTTCCTCTGTAAACAAAATTCAAAACGGCGTTTTTACTAAAGGAAGACAAAATGAAAATTACATGCCTTGTAGCTGTGAAAAATTCTTGGGGAGTTGAATATTTCTTGAGAATGGAGGATCGGAAGATGAGAGAGTAAATTGCGAACTGCGGGAGTCTAATACGTTACACACACGACCGCTTTGTGCACAACCATTTGCCTACATATACATTGCACTCAGTAAATGCTTTGGATATCTACTTACGTGTGGGTGTCTCAAATAGGTGTACACCCAAGATAATAAATGGCTTCGTTCCCGGGAGATTCGACACGCTTGATCTTTCATAGCCTCTTGTAAAATTTTTTCTTTCGGAAAAACGAGGAAAGCTTTATTAAACATTCAAGAAACTTTACACAGAGATTTTTTTACTTGACACCTACATTTTTTCACTCCAGACATTACTGCTGATAACAGAAATAAAATTCCCGGCAATTTTTTACATGGCCAGGCAACTTAATTTTTTCTTATAAAACAATAAATTGCTATATTTTAAAACGATTTCGATTTCTTAAGTAAAATTATACTATAATAAAATGCACAACATTATATAAATATAATTATCTCGAAATATCTTCAATTACTTTAATCTACGATAAATTTATTTAAATTAAATAATAAATGTACAGTAAAAATATTTTCAATCATTCATGTTTAAGTTACCTGCTTATGGTCATCGTTTATCTTTTCTTGTTAATTCTGAAGATTAGAAGATTAGAAGTCAATGAAAATGATATGGTTGAGTTCTAATGCCTTATAATTCACATGATTCTTGGTTATTACCGATATGATCTTAGTTCGTAACATGGCAGAGCATTTATAACTTTCACATGGCGTGAAATCATCGTGACACTGACGTTGTCATTAATCAAAGAAATCTTACAGAATTGCATTGTTCATTTAATTTTTCGCTATCATCTCGAAGAATGAGTCATGAGAGAAAATTAGAAATCAAAAATTTTTCCGTAGTTCTTAGTAAGTTTACTTTTTAATTCTCTATGGTTGTCTGATTTCTGATAATAATCGTTCCAGAACTTTCAATCATCTTGGAAATATAACTGAAGGTTTAACATTTCCTTCCAATGACTTTCTAATTAATTTTTTATCCTCAAACATTGTCACTTTCTCATCATATGAGAAGATATTATTTTTTCTAGTTTAAACATATTTTTTTAAACTTAAATACCGTTTTTAAAACGACGCATCTTAAACTTTAAGGGGATACTTTCAGAGAAATTGTAAAAGTGTCTACCTAGAAAGAGAGTACTGCAATTTTAAAATAACCTGATGGGCCATGAAGTTTGTATTGTTGCAATATAAAAGCCTCCATAAAACGCGCCTACCTGTTGCAAATCGTTACCTTTCACCTTCAAGAACTCTTTTCCTATAATTTTCATATTTTTCAAAAGCTGCTTATATTTTGCAATTGATAATTATACGTAAGTATTGGAATTTTCAGTTTGCTTTTAAATTTCACTGTTTATGAGACAATGAAGAAATAACCAATTAACAAATTAACACGCTTATCCAAAATGGTAACAGCTAGTCCTTATAATTATGCAAATTAATTAATTAATGCATGTTTGAGAAAAAGGTGAATAAACTGTTAGGTTTTTAAAGAAAACGAACAAATATTCTTGATTTAACTTTTACACATTATAGTTTATGAATTCATCTAAAACAATCAGACTAGAAAAACACTAGTTGCATTAATAAACAGGCTTCTTAGTAACCAATTGAATTGAATGCAACACTTAATTATTCAGACAGTTGGATCTGCATTCTGTAATCATACTTCCTGTTTAGCTCGAGGTGTCTTAGTCTTCTTGGATAATCAACGGTGAATTGAGTTGTACATACTTCGCATATAGATCTAAGTTAGACATCTCATCTGCTTCTTGTAAATAGAACTGTCTCTCTAACTCAGCAAGAAGTATACATTTGCGCCAGAAACCTTTATATTAAACGCAAGAACTATAATTTTGCTTCCTTGAAATGCATATACACGAATTCTGCCTAAAATACCGGAAGTAATTTAATTTAAAATAACTTTTAAACATTCTATCTCTTAATCAGTTCACAGAAAACCTGAAGGTATCAACATGTTGCAAATTGATTTAGTTTTAGATCAAATCGATACCCACATCGATTTAGTGTGTTAAAATCTTTATCAATCTTAATTCGTGCTTTAAAAGAATACAAAATCAGTAAAGACTGAAAAAGTCATTTTTCTTTGATTTTTATTGGAATAATGTTGCAGCCGATTGAGAGCAGGAATCGAGTTGAACGAAGTACGAGACGACGGTGCTGTAGAATGCCCTCGCGGCAGCGGAACGACCTACCATCTTGGTTAATTGGCAACGTGAATGATCGATGCGTAACGTTATTCGGCCACACCGCACCTCGCACATCTCACGGATCCTTCTGATCACGCCCACGCTTGTTTTACACGTACAGTACAGAACTTTAATGGTGGTAAATTGGCTGACTCGATAACATCGCAAATATCGTTCATGTCACCGCCAAAAACATATTTATTGTTCTCCAAAACGATACTTATTACACCTTGGTACTCATTTTTCAGAAAATTTAATTTGTTCATAGCATTGTAGCCTTTTTCAGTTCGGCTTTTCTTGTTTTTTTTATAAAAATCCGTATTTCAAAAATTTTTTATGTCAGTATTCCAACATCCTTAAAAACGTACTCCCGGGTACACTCAATCTCAAAATTAATCAAATCTTTATGTTTGTTTATGGGCAATGGCCTGTAACCTTTAGATTGATGTCCTAGTTATTTATTGAAATCGGAGGATAAGATTAGGAATAATAAGCTATGAGATACATTTACTTGTGACGAAAACTAAGTCGGACAATACTTTTTGGGCATAAAATTATAATACAGACGGTAAATTTTCCTCTGATACAAGCGATATGTCATTCTAACAGAGTGTCCATTTTACATTTTTAAACATTTTAAAATTTGTCATCTTTATGTTTTACAATATAAAAATTTGAGAATCACGTGTTTTGTTAAAAAATTATTCTAGAATCTAATGAAATTTATAAAAATCACATAGAATATATAGAAAAATTGTAATTGGTTCGTAAAGTTTGTCAAATAAATTTTATGTTAAAAAAAATCGGAGCCCATTTTCGAAATGTTAAATTTTGTCTAAGAATTGTTTTCAAGTCGAAACTTTGCATAGAATCAATGTCACAATGTTTCAAAGTTGGTTGGAGTCTTTTAGATTTCATGTGAGAAATGTGTGATTTTTTAGAGGCGTGAGTGATTAGGGTTAAAAATGATCGGATTTTAATTAATGAGAGCTCATTTTGTACATTTAATAATTTTCCAAGCCTTCACCGTCTTACGTTTTTAATTTAATTTCTTATTTTCAAACTTCAGCTATTTGTTTATAAAATTTGAATTTACAACGTTTCTATTTATTAATTAAAAATGAGAAATTAATTAAAAAATTTAATCCCGTGAAGGCTTCGAAAATTGTTAAATGAACAAAATAAAACCCGATCAATTTTAAAGGTCGGAAACTTTAAAAAACTGCATAGAAGGTTTATCTACAATAATTGTTATTAAAAATGACAATTTGACTTTTTTCCTGTCAAAGTGAACATTTTTCTCTTAGAATATGTGTTAAGTAACATTACCAATACATTTTGAGAAGATAATTAATTTCTTTTTTTCAAAAGCCTTCATAGCTCTGATAAATCTCCTTAAAAGCACGTGAAAATCTCTCAAACGATCCTTATTGAAATCTACATTCATTGAAGTTTTTATGAATTCATGAATTCATTTTATAAAATGAATAAGCTTCATTCCTAATTGAGAGAGCAGAAAAACTCTTCTTTAAAAATTAAAATATATGTCAGTGTCTAAAGAGAGCGTGTCTGGCCAAATACAGACTTGTTCTACTACATTTTAACATTGCGCTCGGACTTCTTTATTACAATCGTGGCTCGAGAGCTCGCACACAATGACAGAACAGATAGTTGCGTGCTATCAGTATAATACTCGTTTTACCAAGCGACGATGAAACCAATTTGTGACCTCCGGTGAATCAGACAACTGTCTCGTTTCTTGTCTCGCCTCGTTTGGGATGACGCGGTAGCGCGCGAGTTTCATTGATGTTCCGTGATTTAGACCAGGTGGGAGGAGAGATTCTCTCAAGAGCTCTTCTTTTTCGAAGCTGGTTTCGCGATTCTGAAACGGCAGCGTGGGCAGAAGAGTGATTTTAATCCTGGCTCCTAGAACCTACAACCTCATCATCTTTTCTGAAAAATTTGCAGTTAAAAATTGAGTATCTTTTATTTTGGTCTTTTTTTATCCCCCTCTAAAATTTAAATCGCGAGCTTTTATCGATTTTCAAAGTTTGCATTGTTGTCAGTATAACTTGATCATTGGCAACTTTGAACTAAAAATTTTGGCTCCTTTCATATATCATTGATATTTTACAATCTGTCGCTCATTTATAATTTATAATTATAATTATTTTTAAGAATTACATAATTTGTTATGAATTTAATTATCAAATTATCTAAACAAATTAAAACCTGAGTTTCTGTAACATTTAGACATTTATTGAAGCAATGACTAAAATAAGAACGATGTTGCAGTAAAAAACGGCCGTTAGTCTTAATGACCGTTGTGTCATGCAGTTGGGAGATAAAACGACGAAATTGACATCCTGTTGACTGATTCCACTGTCACACAACCGCCGCAACAAAATCCATTTTGTTATAGAATGGTCTTTTTTATCCGATCCAGGTTTTAAAATTAAAACTTCAAATATTTTGTAATATAAACAGGAAGCCATATAACAGCAAACAAATTTTTATTGCAGCAAACAATATTCTAAAAAGAACAAATATTAAATTACTTTATCTTCGGGCCTATAAAATATTAAAACATAAACTTCTCCACCTTTTTTGAATCGTTATTGATCGGAGCCCCTAAGAGCAATAAACCTTAAAATAACTTAATTCGAAGCACCTCTGAATTTCGGCAATAAATCACAATCTAGAGCATACACTCGCGATTATTCCCAATAGGCGGATGAATTTTAAATTTATGGCAAGAGGTAACCATCGGCTCGGGTCTGCAACCGATATTTGTTTCAGCGCTGTACTTAGGCTGCAATATTGCGAGAAAAAGCGAAATCGCTTGGGATTCTCCCGAGGCCATGAATTAAGTTACTGAAAGTTCCAGGAGCGGGGTGAAAAGTTATTAAGTCGATCGCCGGATAAACTCCCCTTTATGGATGAGCTGACTTTACGAAAAGAATAATAGAATAATTAACTTTCCAGGAATTTATAACGCGATTTCGAAAGTTGATGCACGCGTAAGAGAGATAATTCGCTTTTTTGCACGACTCTTTGATTTAAAGCCTCGCTGAGGAGTTTATGGCACGGAAACGGACATCCATTCTCGACAACCTATCAAGAGTGAAAATACTTCCCATACTGAAAATAAACGCGCTTTAATATCAGATAAATGATTTCTGCACTTTTTTGTAATTTTATTTATTCATTTTTATGAGTGAAAAAAATTATTGCAGAGCGTGGATCCAAACAAATTTTCAACTGTGAAAATGTATTTTATATATATATATATATATATGTATATAAAGAAAAAATATAAAAGAAACCAAATCTTTACTGTGCAATTGAAAATTAAGGATGTTCATCCCTTATCGCATCTTACATTTTTAAAATAGATTTATAAAATCAAGGAAAATATCCATATTGTTAAATATAACAAATATTAAAAGAAAAATCAAGGGCAATGTAGAAAAAAGAAGTGGATCTATAATTGTTTATTTAATATGTTATTTGAGACTTTGTTTCGCTTTAAAAAAAATCGTAATTTTGATTTAATCTTCATCTTCTTCATATTTTGTTCTTTAAAATATTATCTACAATTTTATTTGGATGAATTTTATTAAAAATAAACTTGTTAGGTAGATAGAGAGTTGAAAAAAAATTAGTTAACAATTTTTTAAATTGAAATTTAACTGTGTTTTAGTAAGATTCAACCAAAAAGAATTGTAGATAATATTTTAATGAACAAAATAAGGTATCAATAATGAAGATTGAATCAAAACTACGGAAGAAAAGCGAAAATACAAAGTCTCAAATAACTAATGTTAAATAAATAATTACAGATTCAACTTTTTTTTCTACATTGCAATTAGATTCAAAATTTGTTATACGTATTTAACAATGTGGTTATTTTCCTCGATTTTACAAACTATTACAGGGTATCTAGCGAACCGGGAAATCGGTAAAAACCCGGGAATTTTATGTTTCCGGGGAAAAAGCGGGAAAACCCCGAGAATTTTATTTAGGATCGGGATTATACTTATATTTTATCTTTTTATTCTTCAGATTTCAATAGCATCTAAGCAACTACTTGTGAGTCTGTTAAAAAATATTTATTTTACGTGCTACAAAAGTTTTAAAATACCTACTTTTGATTAATATTTATCACTTCAGTCTGTGATAAAACATAAGTTGGACACGCGTAAATAAATAATTATTTTCTTTACGATACAAATTTTATATATGTATATTATGTTAAAACTCCCATTTCTATGTATGCGTTCACATCAAAAATCACAAAAAGACATTTTTAATTTGATCGAGGAGAAAAAAATTGACCGGGAAAAACCCGGGAATTTTAAATGGCCTGATCGCTAGACACCCTGTATTATATGAAATTAATAATATTGACATCTACATAATTTTTTTTTCGTCTCGAATAAATGAAGCTGTCTTTTCATTTTGTGTTAGAAAAAAATAATTACCAATATTTTTTTGGCAGAGTTTTTTAATATTTTTTTAAGGTGATTTGGTCCAGTCTTTTATGAACCTTCGAGGCAGCAAATCCACTTGAAGGTAGTGCAATATTCTGCAACGTTAGTGGGATCGTCGTTTCGTGAAAATGATTTATTCGACGTTTACTCGCAGACTTTAGCTCTCATTAAAATACTCGGCAGGCCGCCCGACTCCCGGTGATCCGTTGGTTACTTTTGACTGCTCTTTTTGTCTTTTCCACTGGTAGAAACAAAGCGAGCTATAGAATCCCCGAATAGCCGAACCGACAGAGCGAAAATGAACTGATGCCACACACGCGCACTTGAAAATGTTCGCCCTTGTTAGGGATGAAGAGCACACGGTTATGGCAATATTCTCCATATCGAGTGCTCAGACCTGCTATCCTATTACAAAAGAAATGCGATATCACGTATTCACTAATGTGGCGCCATGTGCCACTTGATATTCCATTTATTTTAGTATCTACGAGTACCTGGATTACACTTCAACAGTTTCTCGAGTCAATCACTTTATTCAGAAAAAAAAACAATTTCAGAGTTAAAACATTTTTAGTATTTTCGTAGTACATTTTTTATGATTTTATTTAAAAAGTGACAACTAAATATTATTTTTCAATAACGTCAGACAGAGTTGGAGAAAAAATATTTAAATTACATTAGGCTAATTGCAGTCTAATTCTGTGAAAATACAAAATAACGATTGTAATTTAATTTTTTAGTGATGATGCCGGCATGTCTGATAAAGAAGCATAAATAAATTGTCGAGCGTTTATTTTTTTATTTAAAAAATTTTGGTTCATTTAAATTCTTTCCAGACAAGACAAAATTGTTCAATTCCTTTGCAAAATATGTGATTTGTAATTAAATACTAATTTAAAACTGTTGATTTAAGGTAAAAGTTAATTTACCTTAGTAATCGATTAATATGATTGATATGATTTTATGATTAATATATGATAATATGATTTTTAATTGTTTAATATCTATGAAGAAAAGGATAAGTAACTTTTTTGAAGGATATATCCTTGTTGGAAAAGGATCTGGCCAGAATCAATCAAGCTAGATCTGAGATTAAGGATTTATCATGAATGAAATCTAGACAAGATTCTCTTTAGTTTTTGACTTGAATTATAAGCGATCCAGTTTAGGGAGGCATTCCTTTAGAAAGGAACATAAGCCAATTCTGGAATCTAGATTCCAGTTCGTTTGACCGAGCTCCATGCCGACACAGTTTGTTATGGCATTTTGTACCTGTCCTGAGGGATCAGAAAGGATAAGGGCCTATACTATGGTCGTATGGTATGGTGTCATGGAATGACCATATTCTTTTGAATGAGCTTGTTACTTTTATAGCAAGTCTCTATTGCTGGTAATATTACGAATCCACCGTTTGCGTTTTATATCGCCTGAGTGTTCTCGTGGTTGTACTACGAGTGTCACAGTTGTGATAAAAAGACCAGAAAGAGTCTTGTTTTTAACAAGCGTAATAAAAAGAAGGAGGGAGAAGAGTATAAAAGTACTAGTAATAAAAAGTATGAAGTTAAAAGGAATATAAATGGTATAGGGAAGGATCTAACATTTAAGTAGTGATAACATTAAAAAATAATTATAAATTTAATACCTAAGATGTTAAATTTATCAGTTTTAAGGCATCAATGATACCAGATTTTATAAATTATATTCTTGGGCATTTTATCACCTAGTTTTATCAGTAAGCCCGGTCGGGATAAGCCGTAAAATAAAGTACAAAAAGTGTAAGAAATATAAATTATTAAAAATTAATAAAGGTGAATGATAAATGAAAACATTTAGCAATTAAAAAATTAATATTATAAATTGAAATTTAGAAAATAAATTAAAATAAAAAGGATTTAATATTAGGTACAATTTTGATATAACAAAAAAGGATTCTATAATATCGAAAAAATTTTACAAAGTGAATCGAACTGCAATTTTTCAATTCTTTAAGTAAACATTTTTATTTTCTCTAATGTTTTGAAACATTTTAGAATCTTCCACTAATGTTATCAGTAAAAATCTCTCTAAAGTAATGAAAAAGTTAAATCATATTGGAATAAAAAGACAAAAATGAAAATAGAATTAATTTCAAGGATGGGATCGAAGGGGAAATCATAGTGATGTGCAAAATGACTTGGGGTCTAAGCCATCGGGTCGGACCGAGTCGGGTCGGGTTTCGGGTTCAGAGTCCGGCCCGAAAACCCAAAAGCCCGGCCCGACCCGAAAGCTCGAAAATCCAAACCAACCTGCAATTTCCATTTGAAAATTTCCAGAAACTTCCGGTAATTTATCCTAAATTACCAGAAACTTTCAAATGGAAATTTTAGAAGATTCGGGTTTTCGGGTCGGGTCGGATTTTCGGGTTTTTGGACCGGGTTGCGTACCCGACCCGTCGGGTTCAAGTTTTTAAAAATTTTGCACACCACTAGGAAATCATTAGACATGAATTTATTAAAATGGATTGTTAATATAAATTAAATGGACAAAAATACATTACAATTACTTTCTTATATTCAAAAAAATTAATCAAATGCCTCAAAAAAAACTCCCGACAAAACGGGAGTAAGAAATATGCCGTCATATAAAGAACAATCTTTGAAACTCCCTTTACAAAATTAAACAAGGAAGTACCTACAAAAATATCGCAAATGAAAGTCATGAAATCAATAACATTTGCCAAATAAAATAAAATAATTTTTTATCGCAAATAAAAGCAATGACGTCACTGAAATTTGCCAAACAAAATAAAAATATTTGAGCAAGAAAGTGAAAATCCAAACATTCAAAAAAATTCATTAAAAAAATTTGACTGGTCTATGTCCTTTTTAAATTGTCTGTTATTTTATTGCCATTGCTGTTATTACCTTTAGAGTAAAAAGGATATTTTTTAATGAATTTAAAATTGTTTTATAAAGTCAAAATTTTTTTATGAATTTTTTTGTCGAATGTTTGGATTTTTACTTTTTTTCTCAAATAATTTTATTTCATTTTGCAAATTTCAGTGATGTCATTACTTTCATTTGAGATAAAAACGTATTTTATTTTATTTGGCAAATGTTATTGATTTCATGACTTTCTTTCGCGATATTTTTATACTTCCATTTTTAATTTTGTGAAGGTTGTTTCAAAGAATGTTCTTTATTTGGCGGCATATATTCATTTTTACAGAAAACCTTTTTCCAAATCAAGAACTAACCAATAAATGACTTCAAATGGTCAATGAGAATAAAAGAAATCAGCGTTCATTTAAAATAAATATATTAGAGTCAAAAGCTGGCAACGTTTCGGTCAAATATAGACCCTTTTCAAGCCTCTCGTAAACAATAGGTTAAAAATCAGCAAATTAATGTGTATATCTCATACTAGTAAATCGAACATTAATCGTGAATAGGTCAAATCAAAATCGTGAATAAATTCAAACATCAATCGTTGCCAAAAAATAAAACCAGGTGAAAAACATATCTCTAAAACGACTCTCCGACTAGTCATTTTAGAAGTATTACAATGAAAAAATTCATGTAGACATTTTTTGGCATCGATGATTGAAGATATAAATTAATTTTTCGGTGGATCACATTTTTAGTCCTAAATCTATAAAAGGTTGAAACTAGGAAAAGTAATTTTTTCCGAATGCTTTTACACTTGAGGAAACGTTAACTAATTAAGAAACATTTATTAAATGTATTTTTATTTGAATTTTCTTATTTCCTTCTCTTCTTTCCATTTTTTTAGTTTTTTAACAACTTTTCATTATTAACTACAAGAACGTTTTTAAATTCCATACACATTCACAGCATTTCTGTGAATATTTTCGAAAAACAAAAAATTACCTTATCCACTTTTGGCCGCTTTCCTCAATATTATTCACAGTGAAAACTGGATATACATTATTTAACAAAACCTTAACCATGAACCAAGAAGAGGTCTTAAGACGCTCTTAGTCAGGACGCATTAGAGAACGATTCGTCACCATTAAACTTTTGGGCGCGTACCGCGGGAATTTCGCGGGTTGGTCTCTCATTAATGTAACACGATTTCGATGTACACTGGCGTTACGCCTCGTTAGCAATTCATGGATGTCGACGATGGGCGTTACGCGTTAATTTATTGGCACATAAATTTTCTCTTTCCCGAATATAATCTTTCAGCACTCGCAGGGTGTGCAGATGCGCTGTTCGTTTTTAGTCTAAAACCACGAGTTATATGCGTATGTTTATATTACACGAATTGTGCCTACAAGCTCCCTCACAAACACTCGTAATTACGCATATTTCTAACGTGAATGGAACGTGTCCAGAGTTAGTTGCTTGTGGCAATACAACCAAGCTCATCCGTTTGTCTTGACTTCTATTTGCGAGTTTTAAATTTTAATATATCAAGTATGCTTCTATTTTTCTCCTTTTTATAAAATTTTTATGTTCTTCGGGTCTTAAAGGTTCAAATTCAATTCGGAATCGCGATTGATGGATTTATGGGGTTTGAAAAATTGTCGACAATGATATGAAATGTGCCAGGTGTGATTTAAATCTTCACTTAATTATTTGTACGGATCGTAAATGTTGAGATAATAAAAAAATGGTAATCTTACAATTGTAAAAAATATCTTTAGGTATAATTTTTCATTTCATTTAAAAAATTACCTCAATTTCAGTTTCTAATTCACTTTTCATAAATATTGTCATTTATAATTAGAACAATGAATTAAACTGAAAGAAAATAATTTATGTCTTATGATTTAGAATCAGAGAATGAACAAAGGAAGTGAAAATGACAGGATGAAAAGGAAAGGGGGAGTGCAGATAATCTGAAGGAATTTGGATTGATATCTTGAAGATATTTCAGAGTCAGAATGAATTAATAGGAGGCTGAGAGTAAGGGTAAAAGGATCTTAAGCCGAATTCTAGAATGACTTGAGTTGATGAGTTGCCGATCTCTGACCCTCGGGTTAATTGTTAGCTTCGTTTCTATTGCTTCCGCCATCTCCCCATCTCCCTTAATCCGCCATCTCCTCAACTCCCATAATCTGTGAATGAACCTTGCAAATAAATATTTAGAATTATTTTATCAATTACTACAGTAAATTAACTTTCACCTTAAATCAATATATTAGAATCAATATTTCATTACAATTTACGTGTATCTTTTGTAAAAAAAAAAAGCTGAACAATTTTGTCATGTTGTCCTGGAAAGAATTTAAATGAACCAACATTTTTTTAATGAAAAACAAACAAACGCTCGACAATTTATTTATGAGAGCGTTTTATTCGTAATCCCAAAAAATGGCCCACCCAAAGTTATTTGAACCGCTACTATCAGAACAAAACAAAAGTAAGTAGAAAATAAATTCACTGAAACATTTGTAAAAATATAAAACGGCAACTTTTGTAGCTTTTAGTAAAAAAAAAATGGTAGCATAGAAAGAAAAAATAAGAAATTACTTTTATGAAAAGGAAAATAATGAAAATGGCTAAGCTTTTAGAGTGTTAAAAATAATAAATCTTTTTACTGGAGTTTCTTTAGAGAAAATTTTATGAATAGGAAAGCTCTTGAAGCTAAAAGTCGTGTCCATGAAAATGGAGGTATGCATAACTTTTCAGCAAGTCAAAGCACCGTTATTAATTCAGACTGTATAATTCAATTAATTAACTAGTTCGCAAAGCACAATGTTCACTGGATTGGGCGAAGCTTCCTTACTCAAAGCAAGCACTCTGCTTCCTTTTCGTCGTAACATGCGTGAACTAATTCGATTAAAGTCCGGAGTGCACGTACATGGCATAATTATACAGGCAAGACATTAGAGAGTGCTCTCGAGATCCTCTTACGTGTATCTATTGAAAATAGAAACACAAAAGCCAAGGGACAAAAAACTTTTAAGGGAGAATTAAAGTTTCCTGAAGGCACTTTAACCTTTTCAGATTCAGTCAGAACTACTATAAGCGAGTGGACCCTTTAGTAAGAGGGGGAGTTGACCGACTAACTGCGCATAACAGTGCAATTCTTTTTGTAATTGAAAGTACATGTCAAATGAAAAAAAAAAAAAATACAAATTTGTGATGACCTCGTCACTAGCGTCATCCCGAGATGACGTCATCAATGTGTGAACCTGTCGCTCTGAGCGCCTGAGCATTTAGATTGAAGTTATTACAGCTTAAAATTTTTTCTCGACTCATAAATTATCAAATTTTATTAAGAACATTTAAAATAATATTTTAAATATTTCCCGATGCATATAGTATCAAATTTGTTGATTGTGTATAAAAAAAAGACAAATTTTTGTCAATTTTTTTTACCAGAAATATTGAAATTTGAACTTTGAGCGGCGATAGCGACTTTCTGGTACAGAAATTGCAAAAATATGTTTCTGTAAACGTTATAGAGAATTCTTTTCTGCGTAAAATGAGTTACAATAGAAGATATTTGGATGAAAATTATGGCTTCGAGCACGCCTTACATAAATTAGTGCAGTGAGCTGCAGAACGAGTAAAATTAGTATAGGCGAGCGCGTCGTCTTTCAAGTTTGTTTATTGTGTTCCAAACCTTTTTAATTAGTTATATAATGTTTATTACTATATTTTATATAATTTGTATATGTTAATAAGGTATTTACTAACATTTTAGTGCGCTTAGGAAAAGCCAAAATCATACTTTTGATTTTCAGGATTCTCTTACGATTTTCACAGTAAATAGAGCATGTTCTCTTATAGTTTTCAAAGATTATTATAAAGCTGATATAAATCGAAAATTATATTAGCATCGATAAAGGGAGGAGTAATTGTTCCGGATTTTTTTAATGTTGTGAAGAAGTATCTCAGAAAGTTTCCTGCAGAACTTGAAAAATGTCATGTATTTATAGTATGGCAAGTTAAGATTAGGTCTGATGCATTGAAAAATATTTTTTTTTAAAGTTATCTCCTAAACTGTCAAAGCTAATGTTTTAATTTATTTATGTGTGCAATAATATATAAACAAATAAATTAACAAAATTGGCCATTTCAACAATATAATTTTTTATCTCTGTACAAATTATTTAACTAAACATGTTGTTGATCAAAATCAATAAAGATTGAACACAAAAATTGTATACAAAATTTATATTATTTTTTATAAACAATTTATTTGAACGACTACTCCAATGTGTCAGTTTGTTGTAGAAAAAATTATTTTACTAAAATCGTTGTAATTTATTATTATAATGGTAATAAGTAGCGAAAAAAGGTCATAAATGAAAAATTTGTAAACAATTTATAAATTTTTTTATTTTTTATGACCCACGGACAGATTAATAGACATATCAGAGAGGTTAATATCAGATGAGAGCATTTGATCAACGAATAATTTTTCATGAAAAAAATTTTATTTTGCGATTTTTTAAGCAATTTGTTTAAATACTCGAGTTACTGAAAAAATGATTGCGCCATTCGTCTCTACAGAAAAAATTACATAAAATCCATGTGCTGGACAATTTTTTTTTCCATGAATCTGCCCGTGGGTCTTAATAGATTTAAAAATTGTCTATAACTTTATGAATTGTTTAGAAACTTTCAATTTATGACCATTTTTCGTTACTAAATAAGATTCTAATTATAAATCACAACGATTTTAGTGCAAAATAAGTTATTTCTACAACAAACTGATACATTGAAGTATTTGTCCAAATAAATGGTTCATAACAAATAAATAAAATTTTGTTTAATATTTTTAACTTCTTTAAGTTTACCCATATTAATTCTGATCGACAAAAAGTTTATTTAAGTAATTTTTTCAGAGATAACAAGTTATATTTTTGAAATGGCCAATTTTGTCAATTTATTTTTTATATAGGTGATTGCCAAAAAGTTGATCATATTAGACCACGAAGTTTCCGAAAAAAATAATTATTCCATGCCGCCTAAAATATGCTTTTTTGAAGTCAACCAACCCAAGAGAGTATGAAAAAACGAAATGGAGAGATCAAGCAATGTATTTGTGATAGTTATGAATTCTATACGAAAATATTTCGTATAGAAATATTTAGAAATACATAGAAATATCCTATTTCTATGTTTCTGCGTAATAAGAATAAGCGTGGAGTCTTACTTGAGTTCTGAATGTTTTTAAGTAATGTGAATACATCTTATGATTCATAAGAAGTTGATGTACAACTTTAGGAATGGAAATCATTTTCAGGGAGTTTGAGAGGAAAAAACGAAGTCTGGCGTTCCTAACCTCAAAAGTCACTAAGTTCGCAATGTATGACATTCGACCTTGACAATATAAATATTTGAAGAATGTTTTAAAAATATTCCAAAAACAGGTAAAAATTATTAAAGATATGGAAAACATATGTGATTACGTGATTTATTTGATGTTAGTAAATAGCTTACTAATACGTGTATATTATATAAAATACAACAATAAACATTATATAACTAAATAAAAAAGTTTGGAAACACAACAAACAAACTTGAAAGGCATCGCACCCTGTGTTAACTTTACTCGCTTTGCAGCTCACTGCACTAACTTATGTAAGGCGTGTTTGAAGCCGTAATTTTAAAAAATGAAAATTATGGCTCGAAGCCGTAATTTTCATCCAAATAACTTCTATTATTGCTCCTTTTACGCAAAAAATAATACTCTATAACGTTTATAGGTACATATTTTTGCAATTTCTGCACCAGAAAGTCGCTATCGTCGCTCAAAGTTCAATTTTCAATGTTTCTGGTAAAAAAAATGGACAAAAATTTGTCTTCTTTTTTATATACAATCAATTTTGATGTTATATGCATTGGGAAAATTTAAAATTTTATTTCAAATATCTTTAATAAAAGTTGATAATTTATGAGTCGAAAAAGATGTTATGTCATCATAACTACAACCTAAACGCTCAGCCGTTTTTTTTACTTTTTACTTCTTCGGATTCTAGATGACTTTTTGCCGATCGATCACTCGCCTACTATTTATTCCGTTAATTTAAAACAGTTTTAAATCTAATTAAATATTTAATTAAATTAAAAAATGCTAAATCTTTTTTTTAAAATTCGTTGTGACAGATTTAGGCAAAATTATATTAGCTTTCATTTAAAAAAGGCATTTTTTTGCCTCACCGTGCGACGTCGGTCTTGAGAAAAAAGAAGGCTCATGCCTCGATTTAATCTTAAACCTAAATTCCTATAACTTAGGCTTAACCGTCTTTTTTTTTTAATCCTGCTGACTGAATGTAACATTACGACTGAATAATTAACTAAATATCAGGAAACCAGTTTTTTCGGATAAAAATATCATCAACAACAGCAATAATGTCACAGTTTCAATCGTCGAATTTAAAATACGACACCATAGAAATGGGAGAGAAAGTCAAGGAAGGATCTTTTGCATAAAAAATGCATAAAAATCATTTTGCATCGCAATGACTTCACTTGCTGAGATGGTTGTCGCGCGTTGCGCCATATTTTCTTAAAGCCGACTTTACGATCTAGCTTTACCACAACCATAAAGTTAAAGAATGACGTATGATTGGTTCACATTCGCCGAACACGTGAATATCAGCCAATCGGGTGCCGTATTTTTCGTTTACGACAAAATAACGACAATCGTAAAATAGAGTTGACAATGAGTTCAGGTAGCCGATGTCCTCGTGTCGTAAAAGCAATTTCACGTATCTTCCGATTGAGTTGCCAGAATTGAGACCGCTCATCCCAAGGGAGCGATTACCTCGCGCTGGATTTACCCTCGAAATTGTCGAGGCTGTGAGGAACTTTACTTTTGAAATTAAGTGCCGCGAACGAGCGGAGAACAGGAAGTGAGGAAGACAAAGAACGGGAAGGAGCGGTTTCAGTCAAGAAGTAATTGCACGTGGTACAGTGCCTTTTCACACAATAAGCTTTCCTCTCAAACGTTTCTCAAATATTCGCTTCAAGTTCTCTCCAGACGACCTCACTGTTTTTTAGCACCACACTTATGCCAACAATTTTCCTGTTTAACTTCACGTTCTTTTAAGAAAATAAGAAAAGCGAACAAGAAAGTAAGAGAAGTGTTTGTGGCAAAAGTTTCACACATTTAAAGAAAAGTCCGGGTAAATCGTCAACTAAAAAACTTACTTATATAAGTTAAGTTAACTAAGAAAAATACATTGGGACCTTAGAGAACTAAGACGAGTAGTTACAATAACTATTTTCATTTTAACTACTTTTCTTAGTTATTTTAATGGTTTTATTAGTTATAAAAACTAATTTCTTAATTAAAATAACTAAGAAAAGCAGTAAAAATGAAAATAGTTATTGCAACTATTCGTCTTCAATTCCCGCAGGCTCCAATGTATTTTTCTTAGTTAACTTTATTGGTAGAATTATAGTCAATCTAAAGAAAAATGTAGTTGCTATAACTAAGAATTCTAGTTAGATCAACTATTTTCTCCAACTAAGTTTTTTTGTTGGTTAACCAGGAATTTTTTTCGGTGCAATAGAAAAATAATAGAAAAAATGTATTAAGGAGTCTAGCTTTAAAGTTTGATATTTAGAGATATACCTACAATTTTTACGACTTATTTATAACTAACAATAAGATAGGATAAAGGTTGTAACAATTTATGAAAAGTGGCCAAAATGTGAACGCTTTTAATGAAAGTTTCGCTTTTTCTTCCATGGAATACATAAAAAATGACATCAGCAAGTTATCTTCAAACTAAATGATACATATATACATAATTTTTGGTTGTAAATTTATTATTTTCCAAGTTTATTAAGTGCCTTAAATCAAGGGAGTAAAACCGAAACCAAAAAAAAATATTTTAAAAACCGAAATTAAAACCGTTATTTTAAATCCCTAATAACCGATTCGTAGAAACCGAAACCCTTATAAAGTAAAGGTTATATCGGTTGTTTTATTTATAAATAAAATGCAAAAATTAAAGTTTGAAAGTTTAATTTTTTATAACTAAAATTTAATTTACGAATATTCCCATTGTTCTAAAGAGTTCATTTTAAATACTAATAATTTTATGTGAAATGAAAATTGTTCTTATCATTAAAAGAGATTATCTAGAATTCCATAATAAAAGTATTGGCCGGTTTTATTGATTTCTTTCTTCACTCTTGCTTCTTTTTACCCACTAGGTGTTAAATAATTTTTTACATAATTAAAAGTCAAAAAATCATTTTCTGTATTTTTTTTACTAAAAAAAAGTGAATAATTTTAAAGCTCAATAACTTATTTTCCTAATTTATAGTTAAAACGACCAAAACCGAAAAAATCCGAAAAAACCGAAATATTTATAGGTTTCAACCGAAAAGCGGAAACCGAAACCGAAATTATTATGGATATTAACTGAAAAGCGAATACCGAAACCGAAGTTTTCAAGGGTTTCAACCGAAAAGTAGAAACCGAAATCCAAATTATTTCGGTTTTACTCTCTGCGTTAAATCTACAACACTTTTTCCAAGTACAAATATTTCTAATTAAATAAAATGAATATTTTTTCGCGTTAATGAAGGAAAATAGTATCAAATTCTGTACGTCGAGTAATATTGTAACAGTCCTTTTCTATAATCTGATTGTTACAAGAAACTTAAGATATTTTCTTCCGATACAAAACCACTTAAATAATTCCTTAAAATTCATTATCAAATGCAATTAAGTACTTAAATAAAATTAATTAAACAGCCTAATAATAAAAAAGGTCCCTCTCGACTTCCTGTAACATGCTTCTCATCCCTAATTAAGTGATTCTTTTCTGCCCTGCAGAACTAACGACCTGAAAGTCATCCCTGCAGAATCAGGATCAGAAACTGTCCTATCATTTCGAAGATGGGGCATTCAACTTTAAATTCTCAAATTCCTTGTACCTGTTTGTATTCTCGCTTTTAACACTACTCTATATTTTGAGTCAGAGAAATGTAACCGCTTCCGCTTACGAGCTCGTTTCACAGATCTTTTCGATTTTAGCCTCGTTAGGAAGACAAAACGACTGCGAGATAAGATCCGGCAGATAAGTGGCTAGACCGTGAAACTAAGTGATACACACGCGATAGGTTTACGACGGACGAGGTGTCGAGAAATCTTGGAATAGACCTTTTTCGGCTTCCAATGACTGTGAAAAATGGACCATTTAAAGGAAACCTTGCCCGCAACTAACCCAGCTTAAATTTGACGATAAGAAATCAAAAATGGTCGAAATAATTTGATTAAGGGAAAACAAGAAAGATTTTATACTATATTCATCCAAAAATTTATTATTTGACAGGTGACCAGTTAAAATTCACCAAATACAAAACTGAATTCTGATTGAATTCTAATTGAACAAATACAGAATTGAATTGGATGCAATATCAAATTTTTATTTTCCAGACATCATTTGTTCTTCAAGTGTTTTGCATTTAACTTTTCGAAAGAAAAAGAAAAACAAGTGCCTTCTGAAAAATAAAACAAATCGGCAATTATTGCACCCAGCCACTCAATTTTTTAATATATTCTTTGATATCATGGAAAATAATGTAACAATATTCAAATTAAAACTTTTAACTGAGGTGTGTCATTACAGTTAATCATCTTAATACCATTTTTTGTGGAGCGGAAGGAATAAAATTGATTAACACTTCATCTCTTTAATCTTGTTCCTTTAAAAGGAAATTAACGAAAACATGATTTCGCCTCATTTGGCTTTGAGGGTCCGATTACGCCACTGGTTCCCTAAGTCTTTAAGGTCTCGAGTTAACGTTGTCATTATTATCAAAGTGTCACGAGGAAAATCGGCCCTTTGAAAGTTCCGGCAATGGGGAATGTATTCTGATGCCCATAACGATTATTCGCTAATTACGGTGACCGGCACGCTACGACAACATCCCGAGGCTTTGTGGCGGTGGGCGTATCTCCCTGGCTAATTGCACAGGAATCGTTCGGCCATGGAATTTCGGGTGGTGGCGATCGCGGTTATTAATGATCGAGATGCCGCGTTGATCGAGCCAGTGGATCTTTCTCCTCTCTTTCACTCTCTTTCGTTTCTTTCTTGCCTATCTCATTCAGATAAGACTTTAAAAAGTTTAGTAAAAAATTTAATTTACAACCAAAATCTTTGCTTATTGTGTATTTGGTTAGGCCAATGCATTATCTAATTTATTTTTACTACAAGAATTTAATACAACGTTTTTAAATGTCAATCAAATAAGATTTTGAAATTTTGATGACTTTCAAGGTCCAATGCAGAGATGCATTGGACCTTGACGGTAATTTTGCATTACCTTGACGATAATTTTGAAAATTACACCTTGACGGTGTAATTTTCTTTAAAAATTTCTTTACTTTAAAAAGTGAAGGTTGCTAGATATCATTGCCATCAACAATGGAAGGATTTCTAAATTGAAGACTTTCTTGAAATGCATTTGTGAATTGAAGTCATCAAAACTTAGACGCTTTTCAAAACTGAAGTGTTTTAAAATTAGAACGTCTTCCAAAATTAAAGGATTTCAAATTATTTCCGAAATTTAATGCTTCCAAATTGGATTGCCTTCAAAAGTGGGAGGCAATAAAGTTTGGATGTATTCCAAAGTTAAAAGTTTCCTTTGGATGTTATCCAGAAATTCGACGTTTTCAATTCTAATTTTCAATAAATCTATTGAGTCAATGGAACTACTTTCTTATCATATATCACTTTGTGTCACCAAATTCTGAATCTCTTTTAAAAATTTAAACATAATTAAAAATTTTAAATAGGTTCAAAAGAGAATTTCAATTTTTTATTCATTAAAGGTTATCTGCATAGTTGTAAACTTAACTCGGCTGTAGCAAGTTGGCGAAGCAAGCTTCGCTCTCGGCCAGAGAAATGTTTCACCTGTCAAATAGGTAGTTGCATGTAATAATTCACTATGACAGTCTAACGGAAACACCTATTTCTCAGAATGATTTAGAAGAATAGGAAATGAAATGTTCGCCATGCATCGTTCCTACAAGACTGTATATTTACAGCTTGAAAAATCCTAAAAATAACAAGTTAAACAATACAACATTTACAAATCCTTGTACAATGAACATCTTTCAACACGTGTCCGATGTCCATCCTCCTAAAAAAATATCCATAACCATCTTTCTTTTGCACCATTCTACTTAAACCGAATCCTCTCGATATCCTCTCTTAGCAGAATATACCAGAAAAATTCAAGAGGGAGAAGATTTGAATAAATATTCTCAAGAAGAGTTTACATCTGTCATAAATATTTGCCATGCTGCTATAATCCTTTCAAGAACCTAACGTAATTTTACTTCTAGTTACACTGGAAAAAAATCGATGCCTTATCGAATTTTTTTGTTAGTATAATCAAAAAATTCAATAAGGTATAAATTTTTTTCGCTGTACTCCAGGATTATTTTTAAAACATTTTTTGTTTTTAATAAATATACTTGGTGTATGTTATACACTTATTTGACCTTTTTTAAAACAATTTCTTATCTTAAATTACAATTTCTGACTGCAACGACCCATTTTTCAGAAAACAATGAGAAGATATGTACATTATTATTTTACACGAAGCCATCAAGAGGTTATTAGCCGATGTTGGATATCCTCTTGAATACTTTTTGCTGCACTTCCTTCCAATTATACTCGCGAATAAGCCAGCGTCGGCAGATGAGTTACAGCACGATTCTCGTTGAGTATGTCGTCGAAAAATCCTTGCCTAGAGAGAATTCAACAAAAGGTGTTCCGATCGATGCCTCCATCATACCACTGCAAGTGAATCTTGAAATAAAGAAAATTGTCACGCAGACTAGAAAATAAATCTGGTCCTCCAAGTAAAAGAATTATAACCTACAATTAAAGTGGGGAGAAAAATAAACGAGAACAGTAGTGAATCTATAGAGGTATAATGAAGAGCAAAGATTAAGAGCTGTCCGTGTCGTCGCAATTGCAACTCGATATACAACCGAGAATCCAGAAATGCAACTCTGCAATTCAACCTCATTCGTGTTGCACGCTATAATTTTTATCAGCCTTTTCAATATCTTTTGATGCTTTTTTGACACCTGCAGAGTCTGTCTTTCGTGTTCAGATAAACTACTTAATTAGATCTTCAAATTAATTACCAAGGAAGGAAAAGCATTTCAGAATTGCGAATGAAAAAAACAAACTAGAAATTATAAGTGGAAAATATTTTATTGGTTAATTAAAGTTAAATTTGCAATGAAAGTAAGGGATTCTCTGTATTTTCTTATTTTAAAATACACTGTTAGAAAAAAACTTAAATTACTTTAGTTGAAATTTTATTCAATTACCGTAATTGAATCTTTGTAAACAGATAAAAGAAATTCCACTTCTTACAAACCAAATTGTGTAATGAACAAACTTTACAACTAAATGGTCAGCACAAAATGCAAACTTCCTAAAATCCAATTTTTGGTTCATTATAAGGTTCTTTGCTGACAAACTAACATTCATTCTATAACAAAATCTTTCTTCTCGTAAAGTCTCTCAAGTTACCAAAAGTAAATGAATTTTCAATCACAGTAAATAAAATTTCAATCACCAGTAAATTAGCTTTTAATCACCAGTAAATGAATTTTCAATTACAGTAAATGAGTGGTTGAAATTTCAAGAATTTTCTTATAGTGTAGTGTTTTCTCTGACAGGAATGATAATTGTTATTAACAACATTATAATAAGTATGGTAAATTTCTCTCATCCGTACAATTACAGTATTTGATTGATAAATTTATTAAAATAATTTCCAATTGTGTCACAAGTTAACAAGGGCCAATCTGGGATTTAAAAAAATCATACGAAAAAATAGAAACTGCAGTAAACATATGATAGATACAAAATTAGATACCCCTCAATACTGTGTTTACGAATCTTAAGTAGTAAAAAAATACATAATGTGTTTCGTGGTTCCGCTTAAGTGCCTCGGTCTGTAGGCACGGTTGTACAAAAACATTCACGGATGAATTATCATTCACAGGTGGTCATGTCATATCGCAATTGTGAAACAAGAATTTCGTAAATGGTAAAAATTGGACGGATATAAAAATTTTTATCTGATTTTTTTGCTATTGATAACATATAAAAATGTTTTTATGGAATTTATAAAAAAAAGTATTTCTGACAAAAATTAGAGTTAAACTTTCCTATAGTATAATTTTTTTTAGACTTTATCTCTAATTTTAAATTAGATTTATTTCGTTGGTTTGGTGTCTGGAATTTAAAATGAAAACTTGTTTAAGGCAAAAGCAAGATTTATTTGATGCTCAGAATTTTTTCACATGTATTTTGGAGTAATTAGAAATAAATGATCATTGATGGGTGTTTTAATTGGATTTCTAATGAAAGGGTGCTCTTGTTTGTTTTAGTGTGCAACTGCAACCTGCACGCGAGAAAATGCAGGTTCAACATGGAGCTGTACAAGTTGTCCGGTCGTGTGAGCGGAGGCGTTTGTCTACAGTGCAGACACTTCACGGCAGGTCGGCATTGTCATTATTGCAGGGAGGGTTACTACAGAGACCCTTCGAAAGCCATAACGCACCGCAAAGCCTGCAAACGTAAGTAATTTCTGATTTTAAATCCACTCACAAATTACCATGCAATTAAAAAATTTCCAAAGTAAATATATTTACAATTTACAATTTTTCAAGGCCTTTGAATATTTTAAAATTTTGTATAATTATATATCACTTTATTTATAAACACACATGGGATTTGGGAAATGCATATCGAACCTTTCGAAGATATTTGTATATTTCCATGAGGAATCATAATTTAATTTTCAATATCAATGTAACTACAGAATCCCTTTCATTTTGCGGAATAGAGCCACCGCAATGTACATAAAATTTTATACTTTCTATAAAGTGAATACAGCGGAAATGAAATGATATATCAATTATTCAGTTAGTTCCATTAACACAATCATATTTAGTAAACTTCATCCTTGCTTTTCATTTTACCTTGAATCCCTCTTGTTTCAATTATTCAGTTTCCAACTTTCCCAAGGCATCTTTCCTTTAACTTTCTGCTTCTATTTTCTTAATATTCTTTCCGTTTAATTCGACTCACGCTAATGGTTTTCTTGCTCTTGTTGACTATATAAATTTACTTTATGGAAACTGGAAAGGTAATCAGTTTTTGTGTATATTATTCCCTTATCATCTTTTCTGAATGAACAGACTCAAAGCAAATTATTTCTGAAGTTTCTCTCGTTGAAAGCAACGTTTCTAAAACTGGATTCAATATCCTTTTTCATTTTATCAACTCATCTTTAGAATCTTCTTCAAAAATTTTAACATTGAAGTGGCAAAAAATCGTTAAAGAGAAGTGATCACGATATTCATCGAATTAAACACACACACACACACATTTTTAAATTATTTTGGAGAAACTTCTATCTTGTTTAATTAAATTATAGAATACCTAACGATAATTAAGATAAAGCAAGAATCCAGGAACGTTTAAGAAAGAATTTAAGTGTGAGATAAGAATTTTACCTCGTGATAAAAAATGTTCTGAGAATTCGTGGAGGAAATATCTTCCTCTTTTGTAGCAGAGTAAATGAAAATTTTACAGCGGTACTCAAAGCGGTTATTCGGACGGCGACCCTCGGGATCTTGGGATCGTGATCCTTCAACGAAAGAGCACATCCTTGACGCCTCTTTCCCGATGGTTACATACTCACCTCCCGGGCATAACCCTCACCGTGAAATCGTCTGCTTATCCCTTATCCGCTTCTTCACGTGCGCATAGTTATTTAAAAGTCATCGAGCTTTTATCTTGCTACTGAATAATCGCTTCAAATATTTTTTTCCTCTTCATATTTTCACTCCAAGAACAAAAAAAAAGTAGAGGAGAGTGACTCGATCTGGATAAAAAAAGTTTTGACTTTATAATAATTAAACATTTTACAGAAAAAAGAAAAGTATT
>JBAGKK010030807.1:0-10979 GCA_037177015.1 Euceroptres primus
ATCAGCGACCTCAAAAACCCATATATACGAATTTTAATTTTTATACGCTGATTTTTGAAAATTACGTCCGCCATTTTGAATCCGACATTTTGAATTTTTTAAATCCGACTTCATATTCGTAATCAGCGACCCCGAAAACCCATATGTACAAATTTTTATATTTATAGACTAATTTTTGAAAATTATGTCCGCCATTTTGAATCGGCCATTTTGAATTATGAAAATCTGACTTCAAATTCGTAATCAGCGACCCCGAAAACCCATATGTACACATTTTTATATTTATAGGCTAATTTTTGAAAATTATGTCCGCCATTTTGAATCGGCCACTTTGAATTTTGAAAATTCGTAATCAGCGACTCCGAAAACCCTTATATGCACTATCAGGTTTGGGATAGGTGCAGCAGAAAAATGTGCCCCTGAAAGGGTTAAATGGACACCGTCCTCGAAAAGAGAGTAGTTGCTCATCTATGGTGCACAGATGGCCTGGACTGTAATTTTTTTGATAGTTGGATGCAAAGGCCTTCCAAATACGAATCAGCGCAAATTTGCCCGTTGCTCTCCGTTCAATTCTGGTGTCCTTGTCATCGAACCTGAGCATCCGCAAAAGGAATTTGAATCTTTTTAGCCTCATCGCAACTCGAAACAATATGGACCCAAAATTTTTAGACCACAGATCATCTCAGTTTGTTTTTGATGATTTTTGTAGTACAGAAAAGTACAGCAATCCGCAAAAAGCAATTAATTCCGGCATTTCCACGTTATAGTACGTAGCTTCCGAAAAGAATTCAGTTTCCATGGATTCGCGGAACCCGACAATTTCCTCTTCGTGTGAACCATAACTTTTTGTAATATTTCTTGGTCGAACAGTAAGATCCATGCTTCTCGAGGTGTGGTTGCGTTTCTGGCTTCGCCGACTGGTGTTGGTTCATAAGTGATCGTTCGGCGTTGAGATGGAGGTCTTTCTCGAGGAGTTGTGTACCACCTGTGACCGTCTCTCCCTCTTATGACACTAGGCCTTCGACCACGTCGGAATTGTTCACCTCCACGAGTTCTCATTCTTCCTCGTTTTCTTGCCGGGAGTACATTTTCTTCGGACTGAATTTCTCCCTGTAAAAAATATTTTTATAAATTACTGTGAATTTTTCAAATTTCTGTAACCAAATTTTCATAAGAAATGTAATATCGCCTTGAAAGTGTGATGGAAGGCTATAAGGCTATAAGGGAAGGCTACTCTGTCTAACAACGTTATCCTCTTCCCCATCATCCGAAAGTTCGTCCGTTGCTAAAATATCTTGTTCTGAATGAAACGATCCTACTACAGACTGAACGCTTCACAAATTATGTCGCTTAGCCATTTTCTAGAAAAAAAGCGCAAAGAATTCACTATATTTAAGTAACCTCCAAAGCAGGTTGTGTTTCAGCCCATAAAATTCCAAAATCATGCATGCAAACATTTTTTTGAACTCATTACTGTATGATTATTTAATTATACATGCAATACATTGTTTTTCAACAAAATGAAATTGACTGACCTCCATAAAATTAATACGTATTTATAACCTCTGGGGCTCTTACGACCCCACGCGCTTCACTTATAATTGTCACTTCACAACGACGCACAAGAGAGGCACTTAACCGACTAGGTTCCACTTCCAGAAAGTAAAATTGAATTATGGATAAGGTCTCGACTCAAAAACATCGTCTATAAGTTCAGGAGCGTACTTTGATTTCCATTTGGGGTAGTCAAATACCCCACGGGCCCTGTCTATGGTTAAAATTCAAACAGCGTTCGAACCACATAGTATGAGAATTTCTCTCGCATTATGTTGCTTTCACGCCTTGATTCAAGCTCATTTACAAGCTCCGAAAACCAAGTGCAACCTGAGCCGATGCGATAAAAACCAGCAACTCAGTAACTTTGGCTGCCCGAACTAAATTTCATAGCCTCTCGATGAAAGAAAATAATTCTGTCAACCAAGAATTATTATTTTATGCTAAAGTCTAAAATGCGTTAAAACTTTAACATTCCGTCTTAATTATTTAATGTTTTCCCTGAGGAATTGTCATTAATTATATTTTATTCTACAAATTCAAATTGATCATCAGAATGATACATTGTGGGAATGAACACACATGTATAATGTATGTAAATGCGTGAAAAAGGATGTGAAAGAGAAAGAGAGAGTAAGCTCTTGGAGAATGGAGGTGAGAAGGAATCAGATTGTTTAAGGGATGACTCGTTCGCCGCGGATAATCGCGGCTGGCTCTCGTTGATTCTTGTGCCTATGTTTCGCAGATACACTCTCTCCGCCTCCGCACCCCGATTTCCCCGCGTCATATTATATTCTAGTGTGCAGCGTCTACACGCTATAGGCACCAATACCTCGACCCGCTCGACCAGGCATCGCAACGCCTATGCTCCATGCTATTCCCTCTCTCTCCACTCCATCCCTTGCAATAAAGTCGGCCACGCTTTCTTGACAGCTGACGTTCAAAACAACAACACGAGCTGTACCAATTTGGGAAATAAAAATTCCACCGCTATTTTTTCAAATCAAAATGAAAGGAAATATTCACTTATTTTTTCCAAATCATGAGGCTTCTATCTAAGTACTCTAGCACAAATTGTAAATTATTTTAGAATAATAAAATAAGAAATTATTAATTAATAACTCCAAAATATTGACCGCAGCTTTGATTCTAAAAAACTGAGAATTAAGCAGAAATAAATCAGGCGACCTTCCTATCAGCAAAATTCACTTAGAAACAGTGCATAGCAACACCTTCCAATTTCCTGCCTTCTACTGCTATCACCTATGTCCAATCAAAATTCCCTTATCTAAGCAAAAACCCCTACCGATTTCACCTTGCAATGTGTCGTCGCGGCCCATCGAGGGAAATCAAAATTTGCAGTCCGTCGAGTCGTCTTGAGGAGTAAAGAAGCTCGAAAACAGTAGACTCCTCTGTCCGTCCGTGGGTCCGGAACTCTATTCTAAAGAGTTAGATTTTGCAAATTGGGATAGTCTAGCTCTGTAAGTGCGTCGGAACACGCCCAGAGATTTAAAGTGTGCTACCCAGGGGCACTTCTAAATAGTTATTGAACGGACGTTAAACAATTAAATCTCTCATCCGGCGGGAGCCAACCGGAAGGTTGTGGGGGATTGAGGGGTGACAAATTCATTCTCGAACCGCGGAATTTTCCACGGTAATAAGAAATTTGTCCTTGGCGTATACTTATGCAACTCAGTCTCTACTCGCGAGTTAAAATCGAGAGCGAGCAAGCCCTTTATCCAAGGCTAACGGATCCTCCCCAAAACCAGCTTTACTTATTGCAGTATACAAATCCTAAGTCCTTTATAGCAGGTAAAACCCTAAGGGTCACCTGTCATACAATTTTACAATGACAGTATTAAATTGATAGGCAGTGGTCTTTTCCTATCCAGCTACTTGAGTACTATTCCCCCACTACTCAGTTATCCCTCACGCACCTAGTATATCTCGGCTTACTGGGCCCTTCCCAGCTAGCAGAATAGTTGATGGTAAAGTGATTATTACTCTTTCAGAGAAGCAGCTCGCATAAGGAACTAAAGACACCAGGATGTGGAAGTTGGTAAGAATGAAGAAGGAGCAGAGAAGTGTGAACCAGGAGAGGGTTGCACCGCCACGCCACGCCGACACCGCTGACCATCTTCCTCCACATTTTTAAATTTAAAAAAAACATCTTAAAATATAATTTATAATCTAAGCTTGCTTGGCTACTCCGCGCGAGAGGAGCCATTGAAAAATGGCTCCTTTCGCGCGGAGTGGTCGAGCGGGTCTATTTTCGAATTTTGCCGTCTTACTACGTAATGGTCGGGAGACTGAAATGTCAGTGCAATCTCTTTTGGGATGGCGCAGTCGAGTTCTGCCCGACGTTTTGTTTGTTTCAGATTCAGGGGAGTTCACTCCCCCTCAACTTGATCATGGCCGGAGATACAAATCTTTTATGAAGCTGGTATAGTGCCAACGAAGAATACGAAGAAGAAGACCATCTTCCTGAGTGCCTCCTCAACTCCTAAACACCAAAAGTTACACCTAAGTATTTTAGATTAAGTGGTTTTTTCCCCGCTTGCGGGCTTTTTCCCACTCACTAACGTCATTTTTTTGTTCTAGCCGTTCAGCAATTACCTATCCAATTATGCAAAAATGCCCAAATGGGTAACGCACTCCAACTCCTCCGTCCCGATCCTTCCCGCAGGAGAGACCATTACGCCCTTTTCATACCTCATCTTGCCGGCAGTGGCAGGAAAAAAATCCACAAGAGTGAAAGAGATGGAGAACATTTTGTCCTTTAAGCTCTTGTGGGTTTTCTGCCGGCAAGATGATGTATGAAAAGGCCGTTAACACCTGCGAGTGAAGCTGCGCGGCCTCGCCGCGCACGTCGCCCACGAGCGTGTGTTGGGTCTCACTGAAGTGGGCGATGGCAGGGGCCCATACCATCCCCTTTTTTATTTTTTTTTACTGCTGGGACGATCACATCTGACTTGATGACAATCTGTTTTAGAATACGTGGAGTTCACACTCCCCTCACTTGGTCCTGGCAGGATACACAGGACAACAGCTAGTATTAAGCCAAGGTTAACAAGAAGATAAGAAGAAGACCATCTTCCTTTCATGCCGCATTTTAGAATATTTCTTAAGAATTTTAGAGAATTGACTTTTTAATTGTAAATTTTTTTTGTCTTATATAACACATTTACACTGGAGCGCCGATTTAAACAGAAACAGTCAGGGCCGTACGAACCACGTTCAGTCGGAATAATATTAATTAACTGAATTATCTATGAATGTGAATTTTTCACCATAAAAGATGAAAATTCTTAAATGACGATGAAAAATTAATAAAAGAAGAATTTTCAACTTGTTTTTAAAAGTAAATGTGAAAAATGCGCGGAAGTGTTCGAACTTATTTTTTAAAGTGATACTATTCAATTTTTGTTGGTAGTAAAAAATATTTCTAAAATTTTTTTGAATTTTGTTTTTCTGAAATGATTATTTTAATTATAACCAAAGCTTTTGTAAAATCATAAAGTATAAAGTATAAATATATTTTTTAAAAAGAACAATTAAATTTTGGCACTCGTTTTTAACGATTTTTTCTTCTCGTATTCATAATTTTTCACTTTCTCTAATAGTTTCGGTTCTCTATTTATCAGTCGATCGTACATAGCACCACTAATAACACATTTCCCTAACATTATCTCTTTTGAGGCACCTGCTTTAACTTCTTTAATAATATCATATTTTTCTTGGAATGTTAAACGTTTTCTCTTCTTTTTCTCTGACATTTTTTTCAACAATCAAGGCGAATTAATACAGCTCGCTCTGTTGCAAGCAGTTGCTACGGTACTGTTTGCATACTGCTCGACCACCGTTATCTCTCTTTTGAAAATACAATTAATGATAAAAAACAATAATATAAAAATAGAAATTCAAAAAAAAAAGAAATTTTGTAGATTTTAGAATTTTTTGAAAATTGACGAAAATTTAATTTTGAAATTCAGTTAATTCCACATTTGTAATGTGCAATTCTCTTGCAATAATTATAATCTGAGAAATATATATTTTTTTATGACATAAAAAATTAGTTATATATATTCGAAATGAGCACAAATTCCAAAAATTTCACGCCCTCTACCACGAAGAATTTTTGACTAAAGCGATTCAACTTTTTTTAAACACTTCAGAAATTATGCCCCAATACTGAATGGATATATTTTAATTAATGGATTTAATAAATTTATTTTTCCAGAGAAATAAACTTTCCTCATTTCTTAATAAATTATTTTTTTTTCCAGATCTTTTTCCTCGTCCTTATAGGGTAATCAGTACAATTTTTTGCCTCCCCTCAATAATTGACATTTTCCTTAAAATATACTTAATAAAAAATATTTTCAGAAAAAATTACTAATAAATAGTACAAGATTATTATCGGTATACTCTGTGCTATTTATTTGTAGTTTTGTTTCCGTATATTTCGCAAGAAATATAGAGTGTGAAGGTGGTTAATCATTGTTTAAGGGGGCCAACTATTGCACTGATTATCCAACTTTAAACAAATTGCATGCAAAATAACTCTGGCACTGAATTTCTCTACAGCGTACCCCGATAACTTGAACTTTTTAGAAGGCCGTTGTTCAAATGATCGGGACCCGACTATTAATGAAGGCTGCATGGACGCCATCTATTGGGTACATGAAAGCTATTTATCGGTCAAGAAATATCCTGCGAGCACGGTTGGTAAGGAAGCATACTGTTCCACCACTTTTGGATGCAGACGGTACGGTAGATCGCAGCTACGAAATTCAAAAAGTGACTTACTGCAGTGGCGACATCTAGTGGACAGATGACATAACAAAGCGTCAAATTTATCGACCGCATTATTGTGCGAAGCGGACATAGACACATATCTTCTATATTGCATCCATATTGCCTGCAATTTTGCCACTATTGCAGGAAATACAGATGCAATACTGAGGCAATAGTTGATGTCACTAGGGTACAGGTTTGTTGTAAAATAATTACTTTCGGAGATAATCCAAGAATATGAGGTTGACTATGCATACGGCCATTTTGGATTGCGATATTGGAAGATGGAATGCATAGTACTTTCACAAGAATTGAAGTTTTACAAGGACAAAACTAAAAAGAATCGAGTGTTCTATTCTCCAATAGTTTCAGAAATATGGCCTTCAGAGGTAGCGTTTAAGAGCTTTTCAGTAAAAAAGTAAAGGGCAAAATTGCTATGAACCCAACACTGGCAATTTCTCTATATTATTTAAATGTACTGTGTTCAAGGTTGAACTAAGCAATCGCACAAAAATCGGGATGACGTAAAGCATCGAGTCTGGCTTCGCTCAGAATAAATTGAATCACAAGGTCAGAGAAAAATAATGCAATGCACTATAGTTTTATTCGATCAAAATCACTAACTAACGCTAACCCGCTGATATCAAAAATTTTGTACAAAGCGCGTACAGATAGGGGTACCGTCCCGTGCTCCGTAGGATTCGACACTGAACAATTTAGAAATGTATAGCAAATAAAAGAAACAAATACACGAATACAAAAAAAAACAAGCTCTCATCTCAAACAATCCGCCCGCATTCAAGGAGCACCATGAACAAATCTGTCGATAAAATAAAGAGGATAAGCAAAAAAAGAGCAGTCCGCCCGCCTTGATAAAAAATGAAGCTACGACGGAATCATTTTGTTGAGATAACAATAAATCTTACGACGATTGAACAGGTAAGACGCAAAGTTTAATAACCGGTCGAGTAAGTGTGCAGGAAGCAGTACGTAGAGTAACCGACCGAACGTCTGACCCTGGATGAACTTGAAGAACGCGACCCAGGACCCATTTCGTTGAAGGTAGATTCTGATGTTTAACAACTACAGGATCTGTTTCAGATCGATGAGAAATGGATCAGGAATCGTATAAATCGGAGCACCGCCGAGAAAGTAACCTGGAGTCAACGGCTCCAAATAATTGGGGTCATCCCCTTGAGAATGAAGTGGACGTGAATTAAGGCATGCCTCCACTTGAGTAAGAAGGGTCGTCATTTCTTCGAAAATCAAAATAGTTGGTTGAAGATGATGTTGAAGATGAAGAAGAACTACTGGTTGAAGATGATGTTTAGCGGAGCGAACGGTGACCTCCCAAAGACTGGCAGGAACATCCGTTAAATTAAATGGAAATTATGTTACATGGACATTAGGGCGGAGCGAAGTTAAAAAAAAAATTTCAAATTCGGCGGAGGTCCAAAAATTGTAGCTTGGTACCCGGATTGCCCACAAAAAGTTATAAATAAAAAAAATATCTTATGTTCACGTATTCACGACGATAAAGGTTAAAATAACGATAATTACAGAATTTTTAGTTATTTTGGCTCGAAATGAATTTTTTAAATGGTAAATGAGGTTCCAAAAATTCGCATTTATAACCGTAATTATCCTCTCAAAGCTATGAGGCATTAAAGAAATTTTTATACGTCGTAAATTGACAATAAAGTTGAAAAAAATGAGAAAAATCGTGTTTTTACTTGATTAAATGATAATTTTCTTATTGTTAACGATATTTTTATTGATAAAAAGAGTTTTAAAAGTTAGAACTTACAACTATAATTATTTTTCAAAAGCTATGCAGCAATAAAAAAATCCTTATACATCGTGAATAGTCATTAAATTTGTAAAAAGAAAAGGAGAAAACCGAGTTTTTATTTGATTAACCGATACTTTTCTTATTGGTGACAATTTTATATTAATCAGAATCATTATGTATGATGTTTCGAAAGTTTGAAAGTTAAAATAAAAAAAAATATACACATTTACAAAATTACATACACGTAAAAGATACACTCAAGCCTTTAGTTTTGTTGATCTTTTTTATAAACCGAATGAAAATCTGCTTTTGTTTCAAATTGTGGTAACTATTTTCTGGCTTCCAAACGTGAACGAATTATTCCATCTCTTGCTTTTGAAGAATATGCTTGTCAAGATGCTGCTGTAACTTCCTGTACACATTTTTCTACGGCTTGAGTGTGACACTGAAGGCGGAATATATCATTAGTTAAAAAGATAGTCACATAGTTTTTTAAAAATTGTTTCAGCTCGTGGTCAGTCATTCACATTTTCAGAGGAGGCTGTGTGATGGTAACTTTACGCCAGTCTACAAGGTCATTGTGATCTTTTGCTTTAAAATTACAGGGAGGAATAATGAATTTTTTTATTCCTTTCTGACATGATTTCCTTCCTTTCAATATTCGAGTAACTGCTAACTTCCGGATAGTTTGTCGCTTATCGCATAATATGGCAAGTAGAAGATTTTCGGGATAAGCAAAGTATGCATTATTCTGAATTATCTTGTCTACTATGCTTTGAAGCTCATCTTCCAAATGTCTAGCAAAGATATTATTTTCCATAGATTGTTTAGGAGCATCTTTCAGCATTGGTTTGCACTTTATTTCGAACCACGTAGGTACGCAAACCCGCATGATAAACTTCACTAAAACCCTTAACTCAAAAGGTAGTTCTTCTGTGGTCACTTCCGAAGTCCTCGACCTGGAATGCGCTAACTTACTTAGATTCTGTTGCTCTACAATGAGAGGTGTATGCTCTTCACGTTTTCCAGAGAATTGTTTTTTTTTTGCCGTTACCAGTGTCCTTTAGTATTTTAGCTTCGTCTTTCCTCCCGTCGAAGTAAAGAGCTTTCAATTGTGCATATTTCAAATGTTGGTTCTGGAATACATCACGTACTCTCTCTTTCACGACGCATCTTATTTCTGTCAAGAATTAATCCCTTCACCTCTGGAATATATTGACTTATAACAAAAATTATAGCAGAAGCCAATTCTGCAGCAGACCTATCTCCTAAACCATGTCTATCGCAAGCTTTTGAAAATAATGGACATTTTATTTTGCTTCCTTCTTTAAGATGCCAGTCAGGATTGACCCATCTTCTGCACTCTCCACCTCAACAATATCAACCAAATTTACGATAATTTCATCTGATGTAATCTCTTCTATCGTAGAATCACCTAACTTCGGACACTAGCCCTAACTTCGGACACCCATTGTTCTAGGGTTCATATTAAATTTTTAATACAAAACTAACTTTTCACATCATATCAAGCGTTGGGCTTTTAATTTATGTTACTTTTGTGCCATTCAATTATTTGGAAATAAAAAAAAATGGGTGTCCGAAGTTTGAGGCAGCGTCCGCAGTTAGGTGATTCTACGGTACCTTCGAACGCTTATTTTCAACACACTTTTTCTTTTCAAACTTATCATGCGTCGCTTCAATTAGTTTTCTTCTTCTTGATGTGGCGGCCCTTGTTCCAACTAGGTGCATCATACGCTTAGTTCGCTGATCCAAAAGAAAGGGCTTTTGAACTTCTGGAACCATTTCTTCACAGGTACACGAAGAATCCTGGCACTTATAGGCAGCAATATCAAAAATGGATTTCAATTCTTCACGGAAAGTGTTAAATTTATTCTTAAAACTAGGTTTTGTTTGGTCTCTCTTATAAGATTTTATTAATTCATAATAAATATCATAATCTTTCTTCAGCAATTGAACAATTCTTCGAACACTGACAATCGGAATGCATATCTTGTTCCAGATTTTCTTCACCTTCTCTATAACTAAGCTAGAAATTTCGGAAAACGATGGCTTCTTTTTTATTCCTTTGCGTAAAACTTTTTCGGACTCGAAAACATAGTGCCTCAAAACCTCGAGCTGCGTGGGTAGGTTATCATCTTTTAACTCACGACAGGCATCTAGTTTTAGAATACTTGAACAATGAACATGCTAAACATTGCAAAATACAAATGACGCATGTGAATAAATAAAACCTGATTGAACTATAATGAAATTTAATAAAAAATATAATATCAAGATACACATTCTGAAAATAATTTTACCCCATCAAAAGTAAAAACTCAAAAACAACCCGTCTATCCGTAAATATAATTGATATGTCAGACAGACCAATTATTATTATGAAAGCGACCTTAAAATGTCCAATCGCGAAAGCTAGGCTCAAAATATCTTGTAAAAAGTCACCTTGTGAACTTGACAGGGTGAAAATTTATTAAAAATGCTCTAAAAATAACCCTTAGCTGATTAGTTCAACACTCTTCCACTTGTACTAATGGCAAACACCGCAGAAAATTCTCACATACTAAAATGAATATCAGCTATCTTCAAAAAGAACCTACGAGTAAGCCAAGCATCTCAAGAACAGCCTACATCCCCTACAAAAAGTTCAAACACGTAATATAAAGCCGTCAAGTAAAAATCGATCACGCATACAGTTTTTGTTAGGCCTTGAGGGTGTGAATGTGTGTATCAAATATGAGAAATGTGCTGTCAAAAAGAAAAATTTTTTTATAAAAATCTAAAAGTCAGCAAATCTAAAAGTTGTGTAGAATTGCCT